>VXAU01005259.1:1608247-1643963 GCA_013399695.1 Formicarius rufipectus | reverse complement strand
TTTTGATTCAGGCCAGTGTAAATACAGCTCCTTAGGTACATATTAGATGCAGAAATGCTCCTCTTTTGCTTTTACCAGCTACTAGAATGCTTGTTTACATTTGTGTAAGTTACTTTTTAAATTATTAAAAAACCCTTTCTATTTCTTCCATCCATCACCACAGCTTGCTTATATTATGGAGCAGTGGCAACACATCATCTTCAGTTCTGTTGTCGTTAAAGCCAAGTTTGAAACAGCATGTGTTGAAGAAACTTGTCAGGAAATGTTCTCGTTCTTGCTCGGGAGTGCCTTGATATTTTTTTTTGCTCGTCAACATCTGTTGTTTACTGTACTAATCGTGAAATGTAAAAAGCTCTTGGGGAGAAAGGATATGAAGCAGCTCCGTGTTCAGCTTGGCGCTTCTGTTCCTTTGTGGTTGCATTGCTGAGTTTTTTATGGCCATTTTCATCTGTCCTGCACTTGATAGTTAGTGGATAGTTTCCTGAGGGGCAGGGCTGATTGCAGGAGACTCACCTGGGCACAGCAGCCTGCTTAGCTGATGGCGACTGGGACACCTTCCTTTTGGATACAGAGTATATGGAGCAATTGCTTGGCTCTCTTTCCAGAAGAGGTACTGCCACGAGTTTGCTACGTTTGTATCTGAAGCAGAAATCAAATCAGTATGGGGGTGTCAGAAAATATTGATAGATTGGAGGATGCTTCTGCTACTTCCCCCCCCTCCCCAGTTTGAAATAATTGGGTTTGTGTATTTGGTGTTCTGTTTGGAGTATCAGGAAATGCAAAAGCTGTGGTAAAAACTTTGACAGTATGAACAGGGTTTTTCTTGTTTCCAACTACTGCGTATGACTGTTTTATTACTTGCACAGAGATGACAGGAATAATTTTTTATAAGCAAATCTCAGTCTTTATAGTGGAGTGTAAGCTATCTTATGCTGCATGTCTTCATCAGAATTTGTTGCTGAACAGATCATCTGGAAAANTTTTTTTGTGAAACAGTCATCTGGAAAAATTTTTTTTTTTTTTTTTTTTTAAAGCAGATTTCAGTAAAATGGATCAGGTGTTCTCTCCAGCAGATGGTCTTTCATAGTGGTACTCTTAATTATAGTTGCTCTGCACAAATTCTGGTAAATACTCAGGTGACTTAATATTGGGGGATGATTTGCTTAGTGCATGTTTAAATGCCTGTTACCATAACAGCTGAGTATTACTATAAAAATGCAAAACACTAAACTTAGGAGAACTGCCCAAGAAGTGTAATCTAACAGCTAATGTTGCAGCCATCAGTAGGCTTAGACAAGTTGTCCATGAACATTAAAAGAAAAACAAACAAACAAAAAACCCCCACAAACAAACAAAACAAAACCACAAAAACCAAACAAAACAAAAAACCAAAATAAACCAAACAACAACAAAAAAAAGGCAGCACCTTTTTTCCTTGCATGGTATCTTATTCTTGGTTATGAAGTATCATGCCAGTCTTATATTTCAAATAATCCTTTTTCTCTGTCATGTTCTTTAACAGACTTTGGAAGAGTTTTTTATGTGATGTGTGTACAGCACATGCTCACATACTTTGTGACTTTGTAATACTCTATCACATGATAGCAGTTGGGTTAAGAACAAAAAACAAACAAATCCATGCTGGTTTTTAATAAGAGTCTAAATCCAGCAATAGTGTGTGGACCATATTATATATATGGTGCTCTCATTAAAGAACCAAATTGTGTCTGTTCAAGTTCTTTTTTTTTCTTTGTTCTGATTTGGATTTTTTTTTTTGGTGCATCATCTTTCATTTTGAGAACTCTTTGGGATAATAGTAAGAATCTAAACTTCAGGGGTTTTTGTTTTTGTTTGGTTTTGGTTTTGTTTTTTTTTCCTTCATGAGGTAGTTCAGAATCTGCTTGACTTGATAAACACACGAAGAAAAGCAGAGACCTACCTGTCCAAGAAACAGGAGAGCACTCAGCACCACAGGCACCCTGCTTGCTTTTGACCTCATCTTACAGAGCAGGATGTGTTGCTACCAAGTGTGCACCTTGGAAAATAGCAGTGGATTTAGTGCTGACTGTCATTAATTAGTGTCATAGGTTTGCTGGAGTAGGCCAGAATTACAGGAATTGTGTCAGTCTTAATGTACATAATGTAGACTTGTGTTTTAAAAATAAATTGTAATATTTTTCAGGCAGTGAGGATAAAAGTACTGTAACATTCAGTGAAAGCAGTCAGTACAAGCAGCTCACTGGGGTATCTTTGCATAGCTCTCTCCTGCCATTGCAGCATTGAGTGCTCTCCCAATTCCTCCACTCTGCTTCCTCCGTTTTGGTGCTCTTTGACTCTCTTGGAGAGACAGGAAAATGCACAACTAATAATTTGCCACCAAAACAAGTCCTATTTTTCTTAGAAGTGACATAGATACTTAGATAATTTTATTGCACAGTTTAATCTAGGTGGAACTTGCTCTCTGTAAATCTACTGAAAATCAATTATTCATTTTTTTTGCCTGAAGGTCACCCCGGAGGCCATTGTCCAGTCTTAAGACTGTACTTGTGCAATGTCTAGTTCTGATGCCTGGGTGATAACCAGTTTTTGTTTGCTGATCCCTCAGGTGAAACTTGTATTTAAACAAGCATATTTTCCTCTCTTGGAAAGTGTACTTCAGTGCCTTTCATAGTCTTTTCCACTAGTTTACTCAGTCTACAGAGAATGATAAATCAGTAAGTGTGACAGGCAAAGTCTCGGGAAAAGCAGAGAGGGGAAGAAAAACATTTTTATTTGAATGTACTAAAGAAGGCAGAAACATTCTAGGAAACCCTGGACTCTGCTGAGTGCTACAAACAACAGTGTTATTAGAGGCTGGACTTAAGATAGAAGTTTTGAGCAAATTAGCTGCCCAATAGGCAGTTGTAATGGTTTCAGTGGAGGGAGGGAAGATCTGTGTTAAATTTGTGGGATTTTTATGTTTAAATGGCTAAGCAGGAATTGCTGCTTTTCCTCTGATGGTGTTGTTTTGTATGTGTGATTGTGGCGGAAATTTATATAGTAAAATTAAATGTACTGTGGTCCTTCAAATAATTCATGTACCTTGCTTGCAGCTGGAGTTAAAAATACTGGGGGCTGTTGATTTATAGTCTTGTTTACAGCTCCCCATGTCCCTCTTGGAGCTTCAAGGGTTGTGAAGTATGTCTTCTCTTTGACCAGATTTGTACTGAAATACCTTCTCAGACTCTTTATTGTAGTAGGTCCTAACCACAGTTTCTTTTCCTAGAGGAAGAAAATGTGGTTTTTTTTCTACTAAATTGTGAGATTTCTGTTGGTGGTTTTTATTATTTTTTGTTCCTTGAAATATATCAGCATAACCTATACAAGGACATAGTTGTGGGGAAATCGGAACCTTCCTAATAGCATTTACATTTGGTCTTTAACTTACATGTAGCAGGAAAAAAAATTCCAAGTTCTTTGTCAAGTTTTCAAATCCCTAAAGTGCTGAATAGTCTATTTCTACAAAAAAATAAATACATGAAATGAATTTGTGTGACTTGCAGTTTAAAAATGTTCTTGCATTCCATTGTTAACAATTGTAATAATACCACTTTCTCGAGTTTCAGTGTTTTTTAAGTAGTACAACGGGCTATCATGGTTTGGCATGGTCTGCTAAGTTAAGTATTGCTGGCTTGCACATTCCTGTTGGTTATATTGTAATCTTTACCTCCATTGGAAAATATGTCCTACTTTGAGTACTTATTTTAGACTTTTGCCTCTATGCCTTGTCAAACAAAGAAACATGTTAGTCTTCTTTAACTTCAAACCTCTGTGTTGAAGAACTAATAGCTATTTTTTTTTTAATTTAATGTTTTTGCAATCGTATTCCTTACTGTAAAGACCAGATCTGTGGTGACTTTAATTGACTTTGAGCTTAAAACCTAATAAACCCACATAAGTGTTGGAGTTCAGCTACAAAAAATACACACAGTAAGTTATCTGAAGGAATGAGCATCTGCTTTAAGGATTTCTTTTTTAAGATGCTACCTGTTAATCAGTGGTAGTTTCTAAAATAATTTTGACTTGTGCAATTCAAACAATTCCTTGGACATAGCTGCAGCTTTTGGTCACTATCTGTTTTTGTTTGACTAGACTTTCTTGCATCTGGCTCAGAGCAGTATAACTATTGCATGGGGCAGTGTAGCTCTTCATGTTTCAGTGACTTTTGTAACTGATTATATCAACATGAGTGTCTACAGTGATACCCTCTTTACTAGAATGAGAATATGCAATGTTGAGAAAAAAAATTGTTTTATGTTAAAGGCTTATTGATGTTGTGAGGGAATGCTCAGGAGTGACAGTGTTATCTTGCCATCTAATACAGTTTAAGGAATCTGAGTGTTCAACAAGGTCTCTCTTCTATGTGTGAAAATACAGTTTTTTGGATATGGGGTGGAGGAGCTCTTGATGCCTCTGCAGGACGGGTGTGGTGGATAGGGAGCTGTAAGCAAATACATAACAGAGAACACTGGGTGTCTGAATAAGTGAGATAACATTGCCTAGTAGAATAACTGTAATTTTTCTCTGGCAAACCAGAGTTCATGAAGAGAGGTTGATAGGCCTGTAGCAATTGGTATGTCCTAGTTATTACCCTGCTGTGTAGCTCTACTGTAATTGAAACCAGGGCATAAAAATTGGGAAGGCACAGCATAGGTGTGTGCCTGCAGGACAGTTCCAGGAATAGCTCCTATACCTTTACTGGGAAATTCACCTGAGTGGGTACATCCCTGAAATGCCTGAGGGTAATTCAGACAGGTGGAAGGGCAAGGTTTTCATCTCTGTGAGACTGGAGAGGTGTGTTGTGATTTGGTAATGGGATACAGGCTTTTTAGGATGCACAGGCTGGGATGCTGAAGAGGTGAGAGAGAGGTGGGAGTGCATGGAGCTCTGCCTTGGAGCAGACCATGAATTGTGTGTCAGAGGATGTAAATAGATGGAGCCAGACTTCTCTCAGTGGTGCCTAATGACAGGACAAGAAGCAAAAATTCCATTTTGACTTTTCCTCTTTTTCTGGAAGGGAACAATCCATAAAATCTGAGACTTGTTCAGTTTCACAATGTTCAGTGGTGAAATGAAGTCACTGATGTCTCCATTGAAGAGCAAAGGAATCAAAGGATTCTTAACAGAGCTGAGTATCAATCTGCTGCTTGATATGTTACTGAGGCATCAGGGTTTCACTTACAGGAATGGGATAAACTAACTGGATCTTCAGTGGCCAAGCAGTGGGAGCTGGATGTGGGCTGGAGTGGCCTGGCTGGTTCAAGGGGTGTAGTTCATGGACTGCGCACAATGGATTACACTGCATCCTGCTGAGCTTTGCCTTCTTGCCCATGGTATGTGAGCAAGTTGTGAAAACAGGACTTGGAAATGCAGCTTGGATTGGAGCACAGTCCTGTTATCTCTATTGCTTGGATTCTGTTGTGTAAACCACAAAACAATCTTGTTGCTTAGTGTCCTTCCTGGAAGTATTTTTCTTGCACATGTGAGTGTGAACAAACAGGAGGTAACTTGTTTTTTAGGTTTCTTTTCTTTCAAGGGTAAAAGGTTTTTCAAGTGTCTTTTATAAGGGTATCACTTGCAATGAGAAAGACTGACAATAATAGATGTTGCATTTAAAAGGCATGAGATTTCCAGTCATTCTGACAACCTCCCAAATGGCCAGCTGCCAGCAGCTGTGCCTTGAATTTGGCATCTCAAGATCAACAGTTTATGAATGCTGTGGAGTAAAGCTCCTTTTCTGTTGCCTAGCTTTTTTTGTTTGTTTGTTTTCTTTGTTTGGGCTTTTTTGTGGATTTTTTTGTTGTGGTTTTGGTTTTTTGGTTGCCCAGGTTGGTACACCCTAGAACTTTAAAGATCTGATTTTGACCCATTCTGTTAGAGGCTGTGAGCTGTTGGGGCATACTAGGGTCACTTGAGGAAGTAACTTTCCAGGACACTCACACAATCTACAATCAGCTGAAGATTTTTGGAAGGCAGAGTTAGTGCCTGATAAGTGATGGATATGTGTGCAGTTAAATGTTTTGGCTATTACTTTCTCTAGGGCGCCTCAGATGCAGCCTGGTAGAAGTGTTACTGGACTAGAAGGAATATCCTCCATTGAGCTGCTTTGAGACATTGAATAAAATGCCATTTTCCCCCCTCCATCTGATTTGACTGCTGAGCCTTTTCCCAGAGGCAGAGAGCTGGTCAGTGTAGTTGTTGCCAGACACAAGACAGCCTCATTTCCCATTCCCGTGCAATTCCAGGACTTGCCTGATGTGTAAAGGTTGCAATGAAAAATATTCCTTATGTATAAAACTTGATAAAGTTGCATGGACAAGCTTTTTCTCAAATACTAATTCCAGAAAGTAGTGAGTCCCTGTTCCTCTTTTGGCTTTTTGCCTGCTGGGAACATATGTAGATGCAAGGGAGGAATGAGCCATCCATTTTCCATTTACTAAACTTTCCTGCAGGCCAGGCCTGGGAGGCTTTGCAAAATCTTTGTTCCACTTTCCACTAAAACTGTGTGCTATGAATCAGGTCTGTAAGGACTGTTTTCGAGGAAAAATAAGCAGCAGTCTTTGTGCTTGTGTGGTTATTGTCAGGCTTGCAGTGTGTGGATGCTGAAGAATGTTTGCTATACAGGGGCTTTTATAGGTACTTTTTTTCCCCCCCATCCCCTGGAGAGGTTTTTCTCATTTGTTTATTTGCCTGTGGACCTTCCCAACATTTTATTTAGGAAGCTGCGGGGTGATAACACTTTTAAGATCTTCCAGTCCTTCTCTAAAACTTTTTAACTTGCACAAATAACTTTTATTTACAAGAATTATAGTGCCAGAGAATGTTTCTGCTCTAGCTTCTAGAATATTAGAGGTTTTGAAAGCAGAAAATTGTAAATAGAAATCAGTGCCAAGGAAAGAAAAAAATGAATTTTCATTCCTGATCATTCAAGTGAAATATATGGATATTCAAATTATGTACTTAAAAAGAATGAGCTCTGTATTTGCTCACTTCCGTGCTACAAAGTATGTGTAAAAGTTTAAGTGGTTGTCTATACTAGTGATGAGGTGACAAGCAGAACAAAAACAAAATACCATTCTGTTGCTGGAATGGATCAGGTCATGGGATTTCTCTGATTAAACGTCATTTTTGGAAAGGAATTATGCTATGTTTCCTTGTGAGGAAAACTTGCAACATTTTGATAATGAATTTCAGCTAAATAGTATATAGTGTAACACATCTGAAACTGTATATTAAACCAAATAAATCTGGCATGAAAGAAGCCATGTTAATGGATAGATAATTGGAGGGAGAAATTGGTAATACTAATGATTTATCCTGTTTTTTTCAAGTGCTGTTTTGGTCTTCCGGAACATAAGATATACATAGATGATTCTTTTCTTCATTTACTATGCACATAAACAGTGGTCTGTTTTATGATCTACCTGTGCTGTTCCTGTCACTCACAGTCCCAGATTGGGTCAGGTTGGAAGGCACTGCAGTGGGTTATCTGACCCCACCTCCCCGTTCCTGCAGTGTCATTCCAGAGCACTTGGCACAGGATTGTGTCCAGAAGTTCTTGACTGTCTCCAGTAAGGGAGACTCCACAGCCTTTCTGGGCGACCTGGTCCAGTGCTCAGTCACTTGCACAATGAGCAAGTTCTTCCTCATGTTCCAGTGGAACTTTCTGTGCATGACGTTCTGCCTGCTGTCTCTTGTTCTGTCTTGCATGTGAAGCTTTAAAGTTTTTGATTGTACTCCTAGTCTGAAGTTTCATGGGGAGGTTACCAGATATTTCAAAGTTTAAAATATATTTTCACTTTTTTTTGTTTATAAAGTATTTTTTAGTTCTACATACAAGTGATATTTTTTTACTGTTTTAAGTAAACTTTGGTTTTGAGAGTCTGTGTTGTCTCTCTGAATTAGTGGTTTAAACTAACATTTAAGTCTGCCTTTTTCCCTACTGCCATCAACTTTGTGTGAATGGTGGGCTTTGATTATGTCTATTTTTACTGGCTCTGTTCTGTTCAGACTTTGCCTGCAATAAATTTATGGCAGTTGAATGTACAAAATTAATAATTTAAGACTAAGCATCTTGAGAGATGTAAAAAAATGAAATCCAACAATTCCGAAATAAATATTAGGTCAACTACAAGTGATGCAGTGAAACACTTGTTATGTTAAGGAAAGCTTTAGTAGATTGATGCCTTCTGAAGGTGTTCCCTGTGACCTTTAGAGTGAGATATTTGTGTTGCTTGAGGGTGTATAAGCTGGGATTCAGTGAAGTGTTTGCAGGGTAGTTAAACCAGGAGCTCTTCTGAAGGTAGTTCCTGTGCAGAACATCTGTGCTACAGAGCCATGGCAAGTGAAAGGTTAACCACTTCCTGAAAAGAAAGTGGTTAAAATAATCTGTGTTTATAATTATATCTGTGTGTTTCATACACATCTTGAAATAAAAAATGTCCGTATGTATTCATGTGGAATTGAAATGATGACTTCTGCATGTCATCCTTGCTGTGGTATGGAAATAGTTCATTTTATCTTGATCTACTTCAAGGAATATGAGACTCAGTGTCACTTGTTCTGCATGTGTCAGTGCAACCATGGGTGAGAAGTGCTATAGGATGGTGAAATATTAAATTACATTGGATGGTCTTTGTTTATATGCAGTTGGACCAGTTAAAAAAGCACTGATTTAAAGAGTCTGGATGTGGGATACTTCTTTTAAAATAGTGCTTTATGTAGGGAAAAAGAATCTTGGTACGTCTTTACTTTTTTTGTAAAACAAACTTAAGTGCTGTTTTTTCTTAGTAAATTTACTTCCAGAGTGTGTGTAAAATCGTGGGTAAGAGAATCTGTTTCTAATCTATTCCATGTGCAGAAACAGTGAATAAATTTGATCAAATCTTTATTCCTTTATAAGCAATTCCTTTTTTTGAAATAAGAACATATTCTGCAGAATTCTTTCTCTGTCTGTTGGAAGACGTTACCACTGTTAGAATGCAGAATACATGGTTTTTCAATGTGTGAAATTTTTTAATGCACTAAACAATCAAACATGTAAGGTTATTTTCTGGGTTGCTTAGCAGCAGTCAGGTTTTTTACTTTAAGTGGTCTTCAGTGACATCTTTAGATTGTTCAGAGACTTGGCAGAAATAGAAGTCATTCCAGTGTTTGAAACATGAGGAATCATTTAAGCTGTGGAAAAAAAAAGTAGGGTTGGCTTATTGTAAAGTTTTGTTTATATTTAAACATTTACACAAGTTTATATTCTGTTTTGTAAATGTCTGGGGGAAGTGAGTGTAGAAGAATAATCTGGATTTTAAGTCTACTTCTAGGTATTTATCATCTAAAAGATGCAAACTTTGGCTATGAATCAA
This sequence comes from Formicarius rufipectus, assembly GCA_013399695.1. Taxonomy (NCBI): domain Eukaryota; kingdom Metazoa; phylum Chordata; class Aves; order Passeriformes; family Formicariidae; genus Formicarius; species Formicarius rufipectus. Next base: position 1,634,565 of record VXAU01005259.1, on the reverse strand, counting down.
CTGTCTGATAAAATGTTGTTTAAGTTGCTGCATGTGTAGTAGGAAGTATGTTTTCAGTATTTGTATAGTGAGCCGAGGACTGGTGGTGTTTTGAGTTGAGAATATAAAACAAAATTAAAGCATTAATATACTTTATTTTCCTTAGAGGATATCAACTGCATATCTGCAAGAATCTTTAATTGTGTGGCTCTCCTTTGTCACTGCAGAGCTTCTATTGGCACTGCCTTCCACTCGTGAATAGCCAGTGGAGAGTTGGAAATTTCTTTTAATAAAATGTTTAAGTATCAAGTGCTGTCCGCATTTCTGCAGCTCCTGCTGCCCGAGGGTGCTTTTGGTGCCTCTCCTTCCTGCTGCCTGTTTTCTTGCGAGTTAAAGGAGCGTTCACCCTGCAGGCGGAGTAGTGGCTGCGTCTGGCCGGATCGTGCCCAGCACCGAGTGAGTCGTGAGGGAGAGTGGGCTGAGCTGAAGGAAAGGTTTACAAAAGTGCCCGTGCAGGTTCGCCAGAGCACAGGGCTGGTGGGAGGCTGTCAGGGCCAAGGGTTTCAGACGGATAGGAAATATTTTTAAAGCGGGGAATCTTTGGACCCAAGAGGCAGACAGAGACGTGACTAAGGGGGTTGTAAGAGTCCAGCAGCTTTGGATGTGAGTAGGAAAGATTGCCCATACGCCGCACGGCAGCCAGACGGGCTGCTCTGAGAGGAGCTGCTTCTGTGCAGCCGCTCGTCCTGTCCTCTCTGTTTGGGCTGTTTTGAGGGAGCAGAGGAGGTGAAACCACTCACCAGCTCTGTTCTGCCTCCTTCCAGCAGTGTGATGAGCCGGGATCGATTGGAGCCCGTGTGGCGTGTTTGCAGCTCTGGTGCACAGACCTGGGGCTGTGAGAGCGGGCACGGGGAGCTGGGAACCTGCAAGGGCTGGGTGAACGATTTGCCCCTCCTGTGTGAAGGCAATAGTAAACTTGGACAGAGCTTCTTATTCTGAAACGCTTTAAAAGTCCTTAATATTTAGCACTTTGTTGTAATGTAACCTATCTTATATCTTTTTAATAATCAAAAGAGTACAGATGTATTCTTAACAATATAAAAGCAATCTGATCTCCTGTAAAGGAGTTTAACATCAGCTCGAGTGAAAACTCAGTACACTCTCCCAATTATAAAATAGAAAAATCTTTCTTTGTGGCCTTGTGTTTTCCAAGTAATGTCGTCTTTTCAAACATCCTGCTCCTGAGCTGTGGCATTTTAGTTCAGATCAATTTCTCTTTTGAAGTAGTTTGAGTTAAACCTTATTGAATTTAAAGGGGGTAGTATTTGAACATTTTTGAGGACAGAGATGAAGAGGCTGTTGACGAAGAAAATGCCTTTTTAGGCAAATTAATTAACTGTTTAATTTTTTTTCCAACGTTCTCTAATGACTCTTGTTTGTTCTTCTGTACATGCCAGGTACTGCTGCAGGTGGGTCACAGGTCTGCTCCTTTTGCTCAAATACAGACTGGTTTGTGATTTTTCTGGTAGGAACTGGTTAATTACTGCAAAGGAAAGATTGGCAAGGGACTGAACACCCACATTGAATACCTTGGTGACTGATGCTTGAAGTACCTCCCTGGTGCTATTCCTTCAGTAATAGTTTCCTTTTCTGGAGAAACCTCTCTGATCTGTGATCAAGGGGGTTCATGCAGGCACAGCAAGAGCTGGCAAATATTTCACTATGATAGCTTAGGCAACAGAAGCCAATTTGCTTTTTTTTTTGTAAAACAAATTTTTTCTTCTGCTACCTTAAATTTGGTGATTATTTCTCATCAAGTTGGAGTAAAGATTTGTATCGATTTTGCCAAGGTTGTGGGTTCATAGTAGCCAAGCAGTCTCATGATTTCAGGGTAGCAACTGAAAAGTATTTTATGGTTAAAGCCAACTGAGTGGTAACAGGAAACCAAACTAAACCAAAATCAAAATAGAAAAAAACATAAACAGGAAATATTGTTGGTTTTGGCAGTCTTATAATAATAATGGCTTATGAACTCTAGAAATGGAGCCCACCATCCAGACTTTGACTGTTGTTAATTCTAGTTGTATTTTTTATTATGCATGGTTGAGATATGCAAAGACTTGAAGACTTTCAGCCTAGTGAGTTTCTTGGATTTTTTTTCTGGTCATTGCTATGTCCTTTCCTGTACATCAAGACAACTTTGTGAGCTTTGTGTCTATGGAAAAAGAATAATATATTAACACACATGCTTGTCCTTACAGAACAATCTACTAGTTTCCATAAAACTTAATTAGTCCTAATTGCATGCAATGCCTCATTGTTTTTAGTAATGTGCCCCAAAAAGCAAACAATAGCCAAATTCTGTTTTAAGGGGACATCTGAAATAGTTGAAATAGCACTGGTTAAAAAAAAAAAAACAAACCAGCATGAAGGAGGAGGCTTAAAATCATGAATTAAGTATTAAAGTAATTTGGGCTCAAGAGAAAACAGCACTGTCAGGTTAATCTCAAGAACAGTCAGTGGAAGGAATGATTTTTCTCTAATAACAAAACTGTGTGAAGTTTGAAGATTTGAGCTGCATCTGATGGGTTGTACTTGAGCTATAAATTGTATGCCAGTAATAGTTATACTTTTGTATAATATTGAGCTGAAGAATAAGTGGTATTGGTGGTAAGTACTGTCTTCAGAATAAATAGACTATGTAATTATTACTTTTTTTTTGTTAGAATATCTGGATTTCAGTACAGAAAGATGGTGTTTTTAGTCTTGGGTTTGCATTTCTGTGAGCATGTGGACTTTTCAACTGTAAAAACAGACTTGATATAAAAATCGGTCTTCGCTAACAGGAACTTGGAAATTCCTAGGGATTAATTGCAACTCTTGGAAGACCCAGTTAAATCAAGTCAATAGTAGAAGGCTTTCCTGAATACTTATGTGTGGGTAGGGCTGTGTTTGCCATTTTTCTGGATGTGGCATAATGCCTTGTATTCTAAGTGGACACTTGCACTTGAGGGAGGATTGTTTTGAATGAAGATGCACATTTTCTCTGGTGTCCATTGCATCTGCAGGGTGACAGCAGAGCGAAGAACAGCCAGAGTTCACTCTGAGGGAACTTGTTCTTATCATTTCTCAATGCATTTCTGACTTAAGATTCCTGAATGAGGGCAACTCTAAGATTTCAAAAGCTTGTTCTTAGCAAGCCCCTCATGTCTGGAAGTGGAAATTTCCAGTATGATACACTTGCGAGGCAGCTCCCAGTATAACTTAGTGTTGCGAATCTTCTTCCTCTACAGGTGCAGTCTTCTGAAACCATGAGATGCTGTTTGCTCTGCTTAAAGACTCCTGAAATATGAACATTCCAAAAATTCAGCAGAGGAACTAGAGCAGCAACTCCTCAATTTTCCCTTTCTGCTTAGTTTTAAAGCTTATCCATTAAAACTGCATGGAGGAGGTACTTTTTCTGTTAGCACTGCACAGAGCTATAGTTCACATTGTGGAACATCTTGAAGTCTATATTATTGTAATGGAAGAAGAATGTTAAGAATCCTTTGTGGACAGCTTTTTGTTTTCAGCACAGCTTTCTGTGTCCTTGGATTGCAAAGAGCAAAGGCTGCAATTGCTTTTTTAACTTTGTTGTTCCTAAGTAGCAGGCATTTTCTGATTCAAGGGCTCCATGATCAATCTTCTCCTTCCTCTCTTAAGAAAATATTTGTTGGGTAAGATACATAGCCTTAAATTTTCAGTTTTCATCTGGTGGCATGCCCCTGCTTTGCTTTGGTTTTATTTTTCTCCTGTATGGCTTTGTAGCTTTGTTCAGCATTACTACAGGCTTTGCATAGTTCTTGCAAACCTGTGGGAATACTGACCTGGCTTTTTCCATCCTGAGTTCCTGTGTGCGAATAAAAAGGCTGAAATAGAGGTCAGGGGCTCAATATATTGAGAATGGCACATAATTTAAGAGTTTGGTCAATTAAGGGGTTTTTCCCTTACATTATAAGAGGAAGAATCACTACATATTATTTTGGTTTTATTACATACATTATCTAATTTTTGTTTGGTTTATATATGCTTTTTTTTTTACTTGAGAACTGCCCAGCAGTGTAAATCTCACCCAGCATGTGAAAGGTTACTTTTGTGAGGGCTTGATAAAGTCTAGAAGTAGTGATGGAGGACTAGGAAAATGTCAGATGTTCCTGTGATTGTGATACTTGTTTGTATGTGTTGCAATTTGGTGTTGAAAATTAAGGGGCTTGAAATAATAACCAGAAAGAGAGGCTGCCTTAGTGTGTTCACATTTCACATAAACTACATACTTTTTAATGGAGTGTTTTTGTTCCTGTTAGTCATTGTTTTTCATGTTTTACTCCCTTAATACATATTTCCATAGACAAGGAAAATGTAAAGCAATTTTTTTTCAGTATTTCTTCATTGGACCCGATTATGACTAGAAAAAGGCTTTACTGCATTTTAAAGTTTTCAGGTTATAAAATGAGCTGCTAACTGGTGTTTAGGGGAAACAGTAGCTAAATGCGAGCACATGGGGAGTATTGACCAATCTGTACTTGGGGGGTTGGTGGAGATTGTTTTTCACTGAATTACAGAGCTAAGATCCTTTAGGCTGTCAAGTGGTAACTGTGCCGTCATATTTTCACTCTGCAGCAGAAGTGAGTGCATGAGGCTTGGTTTGTTGTTAGTTCTGTTGAACATAAAACACTCGTTTCTTTTTGGCTGAAGAAACTATTGATGGCTGTTGCAAATCCTCATAGGCAGTTTTTTGCTGATGGGTAACTTGTCTCCTTCGTGGAAACCTGACCCCAGTGCATTCTTATTTATGTTTGAGAATGCTGGCTTTGAGCTGCTTTAGCCTGCTCTCAAGTGGACTGTATTTCCTTAGGAAGGTTTGCAGTTCAGAGACCTGTGCCTGTTTGAAACAAAGCTGTTCAGTTAGAAATCATGCCTTTACGCAGCATTGTTGCTTGCCCAGGTATCAGACTGGATAGGGTTATTGTAAATTCAAAATAGTGTGTTTGTATAACTGAATTCAAAATAACTTACAGGAATATGTTTAGTCTTGTTTTACGTGGTATAAATCAAACCAGTTAAATGGTTCTCAAGAGCAAATGTGGCTCCATAAATAAAGGGGTCTTTTTTTTTTTTCCTGTTATGTATCTTTATCATTCCTCACTAGAATTATTCTCAAGAGCAGTATCTTCTAGTGTGTCCTGGTTATGACTGTTTGCTTATTTTCAAGATAGTACTGGGTAGTATTTTTCCTTTTGCCAAGCCTACTTAATATTTAAGTGGATGTTTTAGGCCATTTATTTCTTGGTCTGTTTTAAAGTAACTTCATCAATACTTCTGTAACTGTTTAACAAACCTATGTTTCCTATAGTTTGCAGTCTAACTTATCTGCTACCATAGCAATTTAATCTTTACATGTTATTGAATAACACTTTCTAAATTATTTTTTTTTGGTCCAAAAAATGGCTATGGTTTTGGTTTTACTCACTATGGAGTCTGAGAGTGACATTATGCTACTTGATTATAAAATGTATCTCAAAATATCTCAGCTTCAACAGGTCTGAATGTGTGCATTAATTGTCAGTTAATTGACTTACTCCAAGGAGCACAAATTGGCAGGTAACAGGGAAATAGGTTTGAAAGTAAGCTTGAGTTCTCTCTTTGGTTCACTGGCATTCCTTCCAGATTACTAAGATTTCCTTGTCACTTAAAATGTGAGTGTTTTGGCAAAAGCTTTATGTAAGCATGAAACACATGGGCAATATTTATAAAAACTAGGATATTTTGCAAGTACAACATGCTGAGAATTGTTACACAACGTTTAGTCCATAATGCTTTTTATGAATAGGTGGCCATGTCATTCTGTGTTTGGTGATAAAGGTTGCCACTTCTGTATTTGTTTCCCTATGACTTAAAATCTGCTCTGTGATTTTTGTGGTGCATTGGAGGTTGTCTGAGTATTTTTCAAGGAGCAGGGTGGTATGCTGCCTGAGCAAAGAGGCACTTACCACGGTACTTGAGGCAAACTTGCACACAAAGGCAAATGTAAATACAGACTTTAAGAGCACTGTTTATGCTGGTATATGTCGTGTGGGGATATCCTAAATGCTTGCTATGATGCTTACTAACGTTGCATAGTTCATTACAGGATGTGCCCTGCCCTGAGCAGCTGATATGTAGAAATGACCATTCAAAATACTAATTCCCATTTGGCATAATTTATAGAAGTGCAGTACAATGGATTAACTCTCTGCTACAGACTAGCTTTTTATGGGCTTCCTGATTTCTAATTTGTACAACTGGATTACTGTGTAAATACTGAAAAAGGAGTTCATACTTGACATAATACAGAAGAAAAAACATTAATATGAAGTTTTACAGAAAGGATCCAAATTGAATTACATTGAGCAATAATGGTAAAAAAATGAGTCCTGAAAACAATTACTTTAAATCAGCTGCAGTAAACTCTTCCTACTGGATCCTGCTTTTGTTGCAAAAATACAGTATTTCTTGAGCTAAAGGCCCCATGCAGGAGCTGGAGGCAGAAGTGGGCCAAATATTAGTTCCTTACTTGTTATTGTTTGTTTTCCTAGATTTTGGCAGAAATTGCACATTCTTTGTTTTAATTTTTTACTTCCCCACATTTGTTATTTTATATCTTTTAAGTTTACAAGTTTCTCTCCAGTTTATTTTGCATGAACTCAGTGGATTTTGGTGTGGTATCAGCTCCTCGAAGCATGACTTTCCTGAGTCTTGAAAGTGGAAAAGAGGAGCTCTGATTTAGATATAGTCAAGGCTTCTAGATAAATGAGTTGCGTAACTCAGAATTGCAGTTGTCTAACCCCAAAACAATGCTTTCTTGTTTACTTGTGGTCATTAATTTAGCTTAAGCATTTCCTTTCACTGTATCACAAGGCTGTGTAAATGGAGTTTTGTGGAGTTTTTCTGGCTTATATATTTCTAGTAAGCAACAGTTATAGAAATAGCTTCGAGTCCATAAAAATACAAGTTAGCTGTTGGGGCATGAGATACTGGTCCTTGAGTTCGTGCACTGTAGGCAGTGATTTGCTTGTGTGCAAAAAGAAAGGAATCTTAGGATTTGAGTAACATTTTGGGCTTGTTTGTGTGGGCAACATAATTTCAGCTCTCCACTTCCTGACCGTTCCTTAAATGCCTTGCTCAGTTTCATAAAGTTTGAATAAAAGGTTCAGCAGTCCACAAAGGCTGTCTTTCAGATCTTGGTACACACACCCATAAGTGATGTTTATGTAGAGTTAGTGAGATGCTCATAGCACGTCTGGGATAGCTTTGAGCAGTCAAAGTGACTACTGGAGGTTTCACCCCTCTGCAGGGTTGCTTCCTGAATTCTGAAAAGTGCAAATGAAGATTACTCTCACGAGCAAGTTCAGTGGTTCAAAGGTATTGCCAGGACTTTGGAGTCCCTCGGGAGCATTTCAGCTCCCCTAAGGCAGGACCTTTCCTCTAGGTGGTGGGGGAATCAAGAGGAATCCAAGGGTTAATACAGCTGCCTTTCTAAAGACCCATCTGTTCAGAGCCTTGGGATGAGGGGATCTTTGCATTTCTACACATCTCCCCTGTAGCCAGAATACATAATTTGGAAACCAAGAAAAACTAACCTGAGCATTTTGCTGTATGTGAAAGCGTGGCCCAAAAATACATTTGGGATTTGATGGCTGAGCTGTAAAGTTGGTGATAATCTTTATTCCTATAGCATGTCCATATATTTTATTTAAGTACTGCAAAATTTACATCCTTGACTAATTTTGTTTTCCTGAGATCAACCCAGTTTTGGGAGGAGTCCCCATGTCAAGATTTGTAACAACCTAGATCAGTGCTTTAAGGTGAATGGGGCAGTTAAAACTGTTCATCCATGTGCAATCCTAGTGATGTGTGCTTCCAGCATGTCTGTGTTTCATTTCAGAAAGAGCTTTGGGATCTCTGAGGACAAATCTCAATAGCACTGAGGTATTTGAATAAATATCCCTGTACGTTCTGCCAGATTTTGGTTGGGTTTGTTTTTTAACCTTTAGGTGACTAACTTAAGGCCTCTTTCTGCTAACTCTGTAATACACAGATGAGCTCAACTTCATAATACCTGAACCATCAGGCATTCTTGGGAGGCACTTTTTCCAGGGCACTCTGGAGAGGCTGGTAGATTTATAGCACCTTGAGCATTAAGCTGAGCAGTTCTCAATGAAAGGGTTATGAATACGTGACTTTGCTGCTTGCTTGTGTAACTTGAAATTCTGCTTTTTATGTGCCACCTTCCACTTGGTCTGGCAAGAAGACTTAGGTTTTTTGAAATAGTATTAAGCAAAGTGGGTGCAGTTTGCATCTGGTTAGGTTTTTTTCCATATTGAAAAAGGTTTACCCTCCTGTCATTCAGCTCTTGGTTCCCTGATTCAGCCCACATCTCCTGATCTGGCATGGTTTGAGCTGGTATGGATGCTGAGCTTCTGCAATGTAAACCAGTGCAGGCTTTTATCTTACTGTAAACTGTGTCTAGAAACCATAATTATACAACTTGACATTCTTTATTCACTGAGTGTGTGTTTTTATTTATATGCATATACATAGATGGAATCATTTAATGCTTTGGCAGCTGCATATAGCAGTTGTGTTTTTTAATATGGGAACTGTTCATAAGAAAAAATCATGTAGATGTTGAAAATGTGGACATAAAACCAGCTGTGAAAATAAGACTTGTTCACCTTTACCAGAAGGGTCTAGACTTCTGTTGTGCTTTGATCTTCTTACCTAAACAATTACTTCACTTCCTCAGTTTCTTAAAAGAAGAAAGATCTTGGTGTTGTGAGTAAACTTTAGTTTGGCAAAGTAACTTATATTGCTGTGTTCTTGTGCTGATTCATAATTAGATTCCTTGCCTCACTAATGTATGGAAAACGTGTTGGGGTGACAAATTGGTGCACCCTTTGCTGTGGTGATACACAGCTCTAAACTAGATGTATGGGTAAGTTTATTTCCTCTGCTTCCACCCTTTGGGGAGATCCATCCCACCCTCTCTTCCTTACACATCTGCTTTGCAGCTTCCACGGGGATGTTGTTTGAACAGAACTGTCTGTTCTTGACTGAAGCAGATCAGCTTGTTTCACTGAAATGTTGTCTATGGTGATACCTAAGAATAAGCTAAACTAGGACAATTTTTCAGTTTTTAAAGATGTGAACAGTACAAACTGAGACATGCAATGTGTTTCTGTAACTGGATTATGTGTTAAAATGTGATGTTTACCTTTTTTTCTTCCCTTTCTAATCAATTGAATGCTTCAGTGCCTTGTCCCAGTTGCTTCTGTTAATATTGTGTGCTTTTTTTTCGTGGCTTTTTAACCTTTTTGTCTTTTGCTACTTAGTACTTGGATTAATTTCATTAATTTCATGAAGTGTTTAAGTGTTTTCATTTTTCTGTATGTAAACTTAGGCTTGTATTTTTTCATTTAAGGGGAGTAAAAGATACAAAAAGGATCCTGTTAACTTTTACCAAGTACTCAAAGCAACAGCTGATGTCAAGTGGTCACTGCTTTAGTAGTCGTGTTGGTAATCTGACACATCATAAATTTAATGTACAAGAATGACTGTCTTACCCTAAACTGGAAATTGGTTGTTCTGAAGCGAACAGCCCTCTTCTAGAGTTCCTTTTTAGTCACATGCCGTACAACCTGGTGTTAAAATAAACTAAGAGACTGAATTTGATTTGATTAATGCTTGAAACACTGATGAAGACACTTCTGTATAAAAGGTATTTTATAGACATGTTATGTATAAATGTTGATAACTGTAGAACTTCTCATCCTATTGTAGTGTGATAGGTACTGAGCTCTTGAGTACTCAATACTTAGTGAGGAGACTGGAGACGGGAAGCAAAAAGAATAAAAGGATCTGTGGATGCTGTCTGGGAAAGAATTTATATTTGAAGTGATGGATATGTTTTCAAACCAATTAACACAAAATGGAAAAAGGCAGACATTTAGACTTTTCTGGTAAAGGAAAAAAATTATACCAAGCAGCCTGGATGTGTGAATTTGCAAGTGTGGTCTTTGTCATATGAGGTGTTCCCAGCTGTGTAGATGTGCAGGAGCACAGGTGCCTAGCCAAGGGTTTGCAATGTGTGTCCTTTAAAAACCTGAGACTGTTAGAGGTTTTTTCATTCTGATAAAGAGATGGAAATGAAAAAGAGTAGGTTTTGGACAGAGAGAGGGAACTGTTTTGTAATCCAAATATTCCAATTGCATCCGGGAAGACGGAGTGTGTGGGGTTGGTTGGCTTTTAGAAAAGGAGATGTCTTAATTCCCAATAATGTTTTTTGTTCCTGTTGAGTGTATTTCAGAATCTTGTTCAGCATGATGTGTCCAGATACACAGTGTCTCATTACTGTTTGAAAAGGCCTTGTAGCCCAGCGTGTAACCTGCATTGCAACAGCCTTAAACTGGTTTCCTGTATGGAGCTTTGTCTTTGACTTAGTCTTGGCTTCTCTCCTGTAACTCCACATCTGTGAATGAGTCATAATAAGCAGAGCCATCAGAAAAATATTGTGTACATTTTTATCCAAATCTGTAGGGTTTTTGTTTCTAATTTTTTTACAGCCTGGATACATTTTTCCCTCCCATGTGATGAATCATACACTATCTGTACATACACCTGACAAGAAAAGTGGTTGTGCATGGAGAGAAAGTTGAACACTAAACAAATGGAAAGAAAATCCCCAGCCATCAATCTGCTGAGAGTAGAGCTTTTGTATTTGGCAGGTATCCTCTGTCAGCCCCTGGGGCGCTTATGATATTATGCTTTTCTTTCCTCCTGTAAACAGCAGGTTCTGTTAAATGGATACTCTGGCTTGGGGGCAGAGCTGGATCTGTTGGGCACTGGCAACAAGAGATGTTTTGCCTCCTGAGGCAGTCAAGGCCTTTTTTTTTTTTTTTGCTTTTTAAGCCTTCACAGCATCCAGTGACTCAGGAAGGCAGTCCTGCTGCAGAGCTTTTTAGAAAAATGGCAAGCTTTAAATCGCTTACTTCTCCTGCCCTCACATAAATGCTTTGACTGCTCAGCTGTCCTGTCCCTTCCAGAGTGTTTATGGTGCCTGGACTTAAGGGAAAGGGGCAGGTCCTAGAGCCTCAAAGCTGGATCCTTGTCTTGTGTATCTTGCTCTCACTAAATACCCTCCTAGGGAACAGCAGCCCCCAGATTTGGAGCAGTTTATGTGCATGGCAGCTCATGCACTGAAAATAATGGGGAATCAACTGAGGGAGGCAAAGTTCAAGTGGGGCTGGAATGGCTGCACCCTACCATGGTGTTCTGATCTCTTCCATTGTATCAAAGAGGAAGACTACAGTAGTGGACAAAACGGTTGCTTGCATAAATATTCATAAATTCTTTTGCTGTGATGAGAAACAGCAGTGGGTTGTATGGGATGTTGGTGAGGTTTTTCTCCAGCTACCAGGGCTGCCCTTCTCCAGCTGTTATTCTCTAAAACTACCACGCTTTGGATCATGGGTCAAGGGAACTGATGACATCTAAGCTGTGTTTAATGTGGGAGAGTGCTCTTGCTGACTTCATGACCGGTTGCAGGCTGCTTCTGTTAGTTCCTGACTACAAAGGATTTGGAACAAATTAATACAATGTGAAAATTGTTTCTGGCCAGCCTATCACTTTGGCCATGGGCTTCCAAATTTCCCAGAAAATTGAAATACAAAAAGGCATGTTTGAAAGAAGGGAGACGACTAAAATAATAAAAGTTAAACCACATTTTCCTTTTACACTTCTCAGTAGAGGTGACACACTTTGGATGTCAGACTGACTCCAGTTTCAACCTTTCTGGAGTGCAGCTTGGCCAGGGAGTGTAGGAATACTGAGGTCATGGATGCTTTATTATATGTTTAGGCAGAACAAATGCTTTATGAAAATGAAAAGCATAGACTTATTTTCTCCCCTTTTTAATACTGTATCCAGTATATGCTCAATGATGTTTTTCTCAAAACTGGGGAAGGCACTGGGGTGAGTATTTAATAGAACTTCTTAATCAGGTTTCACTCATGCTAATAGCCATGGGTCTTAAACACTGTTGATGACAAGACAGCTTTGAGTTTGTAAAAAATCAGTAGCACAGATGCAAATTCTTTCTCTCAGGAACTAGAAATGAGCTGTTTAACTCAGCTACTAGAGTATTTAGATCTCAAAAAACTGTCTTTATCCATTGATTAAAATGGAAGAAAAATGCTGCTTAAATGAAAAAATCCACTGACAATAATATGGGAATTGTTTGGTGGAAAATTATCAAGAGTTAGGTCTCTGTTCTTGAAAAGAAACCTCTTGACGAAGCAAAGGAAACCTCAGTTTGCCCACATCAAGTGTGTTCTCTAGCTTTATATATATATCCACAACCTTAAAGAATTATTCAAGTCCTGGTGATGAAACAAGAAATAATTGAAGTTATGAGTTGAAGTTAATGAATTCTTACTGCAATGCACCTGCTGTTCTTGTTTCAGAATAATACCCAGTATTTTCTATGACTTGCAGCCCTCTAATTGGGGTGCCCTGTCTTTAATTATTTTTCTTTGGATTCTCATCTCCCTTCCTACCATGAGGCAGCTGTGTACACTTTAGGCATGGATATTCTCTTTTTACAGCACCAGTGAAGTGGTTACAAACTTGAAATGGAGAATCTGTGTTACTTTGAGATGCCTTATGCTTTCAAGAAAATAATAAGTGAAGTTGTACTTGCTTTGGTCTTGTTTTTCTTGTTAGACTTCAGTTGAATTTTTATTAGTTAAGGAATTTCCAACAAGCCCTCTGCTGTTCCCAGAAACAGGGACGTGGATTTAATCTCTGTTGGTCAAGAAATTTGAGAATTCAGAAGGCCTTCTTAAAGAAGGATGTAGGGTATGATCTTGGAGGTATTTTTCAACTTGAGTGGTTCTGTGGCTTCGATTTAGTGTCTTCCAAAGAGACTCTACTCCATGCTTTATCAAGCTGCAGTTGAGTACTCTAAAGGAGAAGAGGTTTTGCTTTCAACCTTGTTTTTGACAGTGAAAGGTGAGAAGGGGCTCTAGAAATGCCAGCATCAAACTGAAGAAGTAGAGAAAAGCTTGGATGAAGGAAGAGGAAGTTGAAGCATCAGCTGTCATATCCACTATGGGAAGCGGCAAAAGTTCCCCAGTGCATCGGAAGAATGATGTGGGAGACTTTGAGTGATATGTTACCCAGTTGGAGAGACAACAGAGTGTTTGTGGCTTTAGTAGTGAACAAGTGTCAGTCTGAGGCAGCTCACAGAGCAGTTTTAATCAGGTAACACAGTGCTGACAGCCAGTCAGTTTTCCTGGTGTTCTTCTGAAGGGTAGCTGGCAGGAAGCAAAGCAGTCACTTAATTATCTTCACTAAAATCCTAAATCTTGTGCCATGCCCTCGCCTGTGCTCCACATCACACAAGGAATTGTTCTGTGGTGTAGATGAGCTGGACTCATGTGTGCCTTTGAAAGGAGGGGCTTCTAGCAAGGAAAAAGGGACTCTGAGCAACTCCAGCTTCAGAGCCTGCATTCAAGCTGTGACTTGTCTCTGAAAATAAATAAACAAACTGACTTTCTCTATGCAGAGCCTTGGCAGACAGCTTTTCCCCTAGAGATAAATTTGTTCTGCAAAAGTAGAAAGATGTTAGATATCTGAATTTTGCAGTTGTTTTGTATTACGTTATTGGTTCTAGATGGACTTTTATAGTTGTGCAACTCTAAAAATATTGATGGTGGACTTGACAAGGCCAGTAGCCTTCTGGATAATGCAATTACTTTTTACTTTTTTTTTTCCTCTCTTTTTTTTTTCCCCTTTTGCTATTAGACACCAAATCTATCAGGTCTCTCCTAATGCAAGCTAGTCTCAATGTCTTCACAATCAAAGTCTTCTTTGTCTGTAGAGTATACATACTTTCTTCTTGTGTTCTTTCTTAGCAATGTATACAGAGGTAGTGGAAGAAAACCTAGCTTATTTTAAACCATCTTTTTGTTGTTGTTCTGCTGTTCTCTTTATTCTATGCAAAAGATGAATGGGTGAAGTTTCATGAATTTTGATTGTAGATTGGTTTTAATTATTTGCTAACAATCTTAATTTTAAAATTGACAATTTAATTTTAATATATAGTATGCAGAGGAGTGAAAGGCTATGAAAAAGTAAATATTCTAGTAAGTTAATATCCCTAATATAGTGTTGATGATTCTGTATTGTACAATAAATGTGGGCTTAAGGGCAGAATGAAGAATAGAGATGTCTTAGCTGTTTATGCTTACAAGCACTTTCAGGTGATACTGACCTTGACCCAGGAAGTGTCATCCAGCTAGAAAGTCATCCAAAAAGAGGCCATAGACACTGGACTTGCAAGGGGGCTCATCAACAGTTTATTGCAGCAGCAGGGTAAAAGTATTCCAGTCTGCTTTTTTCCCAGCACTAGTTCTGCCTGTCAGGAGTTACAACACATCTGGCCTCTCGATGGATAACTCAGCAGTTGAGTATTGAGTTCCTTCTAACAGGAGGAGGTGCAGTGGAACCCACCCAAAAATGTCAAGATATTAAACAGTCTATTTATTGTCATTTACTAAGCATGCTGAGGTTCTTCCAGTTCTTCTTTGGCAGCTCTGCCAGAGAAAAATGGTCCCTTATAAACATTGTAAGCTTGTATCATGGGCATGGTTTTGTTTGCGCTGTTTTGTTTTTTTTTTTTTTCCCCCCTGACTTCTTAATAAGAGGTGATGCTTATTTTTGCCTTCAGTCCAAAAGCACAGAACATGTAGACATTGAATAGTGTGTGTAATATTCCAGGTACCATGTAGGTCCTGACTGTCTCATTAGTGTTTGTCATCATGCTACATAGACAGGTATGTTTTGGCAGTTTTTGTGGTTGTTGAATGGTCTGGTAACTTGTTAAGAACCTTGAAGTTTGTCTCTCTTTGCTCAGCCCCCTTTCCTGAACCCTTCACTTGACTCTGATCTGTCTGTGGTGAGCATGCTCAAAACCTAAAGGTTGCTCTGTATATGAAATTAAGAAAGTTTTCAAGTCTGATTTTCCTTCATTGACTCTGAAAAACTTGAACATATCTATGAAATTACATAAGAGCCTGAAATTCTGAGATGGCTATGTATAACAGGTTACTTAATGAAGTCTGTAATACTGAATAATAAAGTGAAAAAAGGCAATCTTGTTTAAATGACGAATACTATTAACAAATTCTATTTTTCATGCACATTTCTTCTTTGTTTGGGCCTTGTTAGTTCTCTTGCCAGACCTGTTCATTTTAGCTGAGTTGTCTCTCTGACTTTAGTTCCTAAGCTGAAAACTGGAGTTGAGACTGGCTTTGCAATTACATGAAAAATGGAAAATCATTTTGTTTGGATTCCAGCAAATTCAATTTCAGGTCAGTTTTTTTTTTTCTTCAACAATGTGTGCTCTCTCTTTTTATTCCTAAAGGCATATTTTCAGTAATTTGGCTTAACTCCGTGGTCATGGGGGTGGAATTCTTTATCTTGGCTTGATATAAGCAAGCTCTGAGTATGTGTGGGTTGGTGTCTGACTTCATGCACAGGAAAATATAATCTTTTTGTCAGGTGTTTTCTGGTTCCATGAAAGAAGTTTTTGGTTGTGTTTCTTTGTGCATGATAACAGCTTGGTAACTTCATAAAAATATCTCAGGCTTGCAATGTGAGTAACTGTCCGTTGCATTTAAAAATTAATACTGCATAAAAATCGACCTGGTTCCACAGCTAGCACATTTTCATGTCCATTTCGGAAAAAATAAAACCTAATTAACTTGACAGAAGTGGTATGGCTTCTTCCTCATTCAGTGGATAGAAAAGGTAAAGGGTAGTTGAGTACTTACCTCTGTGTATACAATTTTACAGTTTCATGCTAAAATTAAAATAGTATCTAATTACCTGCCCTGTTAAAGAGTATTTTGATGCAATTAATAATTTTGTTTCATCATAGCTGAGACCTAAAGAGCAAGACATCCTTTCTCCTCTTAAAAATATGATGTGTTAATGCAGACAGAGGGAGGAGACACTAATCAACATAAAGGAAAATTGACCAACATAGATTGCCGTGAGTTTTGGGTAACAGTTTCAAGAGTTTGGAAAATAAGACACAAAGCTGATGTCTGGCATCAACGAAGTTATGGTAATACACCAAGTCAAGTCTCTAAATGAATCTTGGATTCAGTTCCTGTTAAATATGACCTGAATTGTAATTTTTTAAATAATTAAAATAACATTTGAACTGAATGTTCAAATTCATTTTCCATGTGAACTGAGAAGAAATTACTATTGGGCTTTTTTATGATTTGGTGATTAAGTAGACAAACGGTGTACTTCATGGGTACCATAACAGTTAACACCTGTTTCTACTCTTTTATATTTGTATTGGATGAAACCTCAGCAATCCAATATGTCTTGAAAAGCAAAAATGTAGTATAAAATTTCGTGGTATGGAAGAAATTATAATAAACAGAGTATAGCTTAAAATATAAAATGCTTATTATGCACATTTACATAGGTTTCATCTGGATTTCTGAAACTAATGTTACAATTTTGTGTAAAAATAATCCTAGTTTTTGTGAAGGTTGGTTAAGTAATTATTCAATACCATAAAATAAATACTATTTCTAAGAAAACAATATTTCCTGAGTTGCAGAGGTTAGCAGAAATGAATCAATTTGCCTGTCAGAAGTCAAGTACACTGTATTAATTAAGATTTGGTTTTTGGTTTCTCTCAAATCTGCTTTGGGGAGAGGGATCACTGGCAGAGGGGTGCAGTGGTCTCCTGAGGCAGGTAACCACACATGGCTTTCCAGGGCTCATGTGGGAATCTTGTCAGAGCATTGATACCTTCCTGTTTCTCATTAGGGGCTCCGAGCAGTTGTCCTGGTGCACATTTGAGTTCAAGGAGCACTTTCATTGAATTGGTAGAACAAGCTATTAGAAAGGGGACTGCTCCTATTTTCCTCTTGTTTGTGGTCCCTGGTCCTGCAGGCTCCTGAACTCGTGGTTCTGGAGAAGACTTAGCATAAAAGATGGGTTTTCTTTGCTGCTGTTTCTGAAGCTGTGGTTGCACCTGCAGCTGGGATAGAGCAGAGCTGCCAGCAAAGGGACCCCATGGACCTCCATCCCTCAGCCCTTCCCAGCTCAGTGAGACCAGGGGGGCTCTTCCAGTAAATCCTGTTTTTCCTACCAGGTACAAAGCTAGGCCTGGTCCCTGCTGTGGCTGCACAACGAGCTCTGCCATCGAATGAAGGAGAGCAGCAAAGGCTTTACTTTTGGTTGCTGAGTGTTCATGTAAAATTAAGTTCTGTCTCCTGCAAATAACCACTTGGACTTGTCTTCTAAAACACTCTTACAGGGTTAGTAACATTAAGTGCTTGGGCATTAATGTTGCTTCTTAGTGCTGTTTGTTACTAGTCTGGTATTTTGAAATCATTAATTTTGAAAATAATTAATTTTCAAAGTCAGAAACATTGTCTATTAAAATCTAAAAGCTTGTTTTAAAATTAATTGTGAGATGGGCTGTGTTGTGCCTTCCGTGGCAGCGTAGGTACAGCTCTGCTGGCCCCCTCAGTCTCCTACAAAAGGCTTGTTTTCTTGGATGTTTCAGAACTTGGAAACTTGGTGCTTTTTGAAGAAATCCTGGTTTCAGACTAAAATTTTAATTAATAAGGTTACTAAAATAATCTGCTGAGGTGCATCCATCAGATGTAAATTTTGGGAGCTTCTCAGTATGGTATTTCAAAGATGAAGCATATTTTCAGACTTGGAGTTAATACTCTCAAGGTTTGTTTAGAAAGAAGTTGATGTTGGGATGTGATGACCTAGCAGACTTTTTTTTTCTGGAACACAAATTAAAGTTTGCTTTTATCTCCATTTATCTGATTTGAGGTAAACCTCAGTGGCTTACTAAATTGCAGCTGCTTGCAATGAGCACTGTAAATGGTTTGCACTCTTAATGGCTTCTGCATAAATTTCATAACTCTGAAGGGACATGAGCAAGAGAAGCATTCCAAAAGATTTGTCTTGTTGAACAAAACCTATTTAGCACCTCAATTACAAAAGCAATGTGTAACTTATCACTTGTTTATGGCTGCTCTTGTTTTCAAAAGTGCTAGAACTGCTTTTGCCTATTTTGGAGAGGAAGAAAGACTTCAAGAGAGTTTCACATGAGTAGTAAATGTTTCATACACATGTTGGAAGCAGTCTTAAATATAGATACTTGCTTTGGGAGTGAACATAGATGAAAATGTATGCAATTGTGGGTTGCATCACACAATTCATAACTACCAATGAAATTTAAATTTTTTTAACTGTGATTTCTCCTCATAAAAAGGAAATTTTGTAAAGTAAGTAACATGATAAAGTTAATCAGTAGAATTTGTACGAAGAGTTATATCAAGAGGAAGGGGAGCAGAAGGAGGCAATAACTGGAAAATAGCTAACCTAAAAAGAAACATAATATATGCGTCACATATGTTACCTTCAAATTTTAGCCTTTCTTTTTTTTTTTAATAATAAACTGTATCTTAGTGTAACTCAGTGATATAAGCCACAGTTCTGAGCACTGTTTTATTCAATGTAGAATGGAGATGGTAATGACTAGATCTCCTTAATATACAAAAACATTCAAATGAAAAATGATCAGATGCCTGCCTCTTCATAGATTAAATAGGGCTGTGTCTTGGATATGAAGTGGCAAAATGCCATCATATTCCGGTGTGTCTCTTATGTGAAGCACTGCTTTGAGGTCCAGATCTTCAGTCTTTCCGAAAACTACCATACAGTCTTCCCTTGGTTTTCATAGATATAATGAAACCTGACAAATGGATTATCATGAAGTATCTTTATAGCATGGTGTAACAACTAAACCCAGTAGTTACTAAGTAAAGATGTTTCTAAAGTGCCATTTGCTGCAGCTCCACTATTGGCTGTAGGGTTATGGGTTTCTTTCTGTGAACCCAGATTGGGATGTTTTCATTCCTCCTTTCTTTGTCCATGCTTGTTGGATTCTATCTGTTGTACCATCAGTTGCTGGTGGGGTTGAGCTGTAAATCAGGTCACCAGAATGATTCAGATTAGAAATAAACCTACAATAAAAAGCTTGGAATTCACCTTGTCAGCGTTCTACTTTAATGCCCTGCAGAGCATCAGTGCTATTATCTAAGCCATCTCTTGTTTGTATTCAGTTTAGAAATCATTGCATTTGCAGCTGGAGCAAAAATCTGGCTATTCTCAAAACTGCAACTTTAGCCTTACATGTCTCATATTCTCCTCTTCAATCTATCTCCTGTATTCTCTGATTGAAAGCATCTTGGTCCCATGTTTCACTTGAAGGTAGTTGTGGTGGTGTTCAGTTCCCAAAAACTTTGCATAGCTATTCCTGAGTTAATGGAAAGCTTGTAAAGCAGCATGCATCTATGAAGTGGTTGCTTCAAGAAAGTTGTTTTCTTCTGCTAATACTGGTAGCTTGTAAATCTGAAAAACTGAAATCTTCCCTGATTGTTTTTTCTACTTCCAGGAAACCTTGTTCTGGTGAAACATGCACCATTTTTCTCATACAGGCACTTAGGAGTTTTGAAGGAGAAGAGGGAATTATTTTCTGAGTCTTGTGGAACTGGGGAGTCTGGAATTGCTCTGCAGCAAGAAGGCTCTGGGCAGGCTTCATTTGCTGCCTCTGCTCTGGCTACACTTGAGTTAAATAACATGAACTGAGCTGTGTTAGATGGAACTGCCTATTGTACACTTCCTCCATGATGTTTAAGTGTTGTCATTGATATTTTGAGGAGCCTGTTTGAAATATAGTGGCATTGCTTCCCCTGGGGTAGGAAAAGTCATCTTGTGCCTTTAGCCTGTGTCTGCTTGCATTTGTTATTAAATTGTGTTAGCTGAGTTAACATTAGCTTGAAGAGCTTGGAGTTGCTTGTGTAATTGAAAGAATGGGGAGAACTAAGTAGCTGAAACATGGTTTTGAAGCCAATAATGGGGTGAGCTAGAGGGGTTTTTTGTACATGAGAAATAAAGAAAAATTGTGATAAGCTGCTTCAGTAGTCTGTACTCTGGAGGCATCCTTTTCTCCAGGGAAAAAGAAATTATCCTCTTCATAATCAGTTTGAGCTGCTGTATTTTCAATTGAATGCTTAGTCTTGGGTTGCAGCACAGATAAGCTACAACATAAGCTATATGCAAACAGTTGTATCATTTGAAGTGCAGTTGTTTATATGAACTAAATTTACAGTTATGAGTTTAAATATATGTGGGAAATAATCCAGGCCCCGACCGAGGTTTTGCTCTTGAAATCACAGAATAATGCAATAGCCGCTTGTGAGCTTCCAATCCAAGTTGTACAACGTTTTGTTCTGTTGTTGTGGTGTGAGCACGATATTGAGCAGCACTAAGAAATGCTTAGGGTTTTTTTTGGCACTTTGTCAGTGTCAATAAACTAAATGGCAGAAGATCTATGCTTAAACATAAAAAAATAGCAAAATAGAGGAAAAGGGTTTTATTAAAATGATTCCGGCTTGCCAGAATTATTGGTTTAGTTCTAATTTTTGGTCTTGATACAGCAAGTTGTGTGTTGTCCTAGCTGGCAAAGTACGTAGTGTGACTAAATTGTTATCCTTACACCATGTGTACTTTGTAACTAAAATATGTATCAGAGTGTTAGAGCTCGAGTATGCAAATGTAAACATCTGTTTGGACTCAGCAAGTGACTTGCAAAAGGTTGATCTTGTTATTAGTCAGTTGTTGACAAATGCTTATTGCATGAGAAAAAATTACCCAGAGTATTGTGTACTCATGGCGAATTTCTGTACGCAAGCCTGTAAACTTTCTTCTGTGTGTTTAGTAACCAGATCCCCCTTTTGTTTTACAGCTGCTGCAGAGGGCAAAGGGAAAAGTGGGGAAGACTTTTTTCAGAAGGTAAGACATTTTAGTTCTATAACAGCAGCTGACTGGAAGAAAAGTTATATCCATTGCTAATTCATGAGGTCACCTAATTAAGCTTCATATACAGTTTCTACTCTGGTGATGAAATTTAAAAAAAATGTTTTTGTCATTTGAAGTGTGTGCTTGCCACCAGCCATGCATGGAATGCGATGAGAAATAAGTTCTTTGGTCTATGGTATTGTCATCCATGCACAACAGCTTTTTAATAATTTATGAGTTTTAACAATTCTTTAACTGACAAAGTCTAAATATGAGCATTTGTTTTGCTTAATAGCAGTGGGTTAATCCAGAAGATGTTGTGAGGTGGTCTGAAGAGGTTTTATGCCTGGATAAACACTGCATCCTGTTATTGAAAAACTGACTTGCAACATATTGTGATATTGTTGAAAGCATAAATATTTGGTTGAGAAATGCAAAGACCTTTTAAGAAAGAAATGCACAGTCCACAAACTGATTAAATAAAGTTTGTGGTCAGACAGAGACATGGAAGGATTGGGAAAAGTAGTGCTGCACTAACTAAACTACAAAGAGAAACATGGTCAAGAGTAATTACTTGGAAATAACTTCTTTTACAAAGCAGCATGGTATTGATTTGTTGCTGGTGGTTGTTGTTGGTTTTTTTTTTGTTTTTGTTTTGTTTTCAAGAATAGTGTGCAAAATGTTATTTACAAATTGATGGTGAAGATCTGCATACTGCAGGTTGATAAAAACAATGAGCTGGTATGTCTTTCTGTACTACAGAAAAGACAGTGTAAATGTCGATGCTTTATACTGAAATGCTTTGAAACTCCTTGTTGATTTGTTGTCTACTAAAGTAATTTGCTGTATTTTTCATGTTTTCCTTATAAGTGGTATTTCCAAAAGGTCTCTTTAGATGTGAAAAAATACTTTATCCTGCACGTGGTTGTCAGATGCTTTGATGAAGGCTGGTGGGGAGGAGCTTGTATACTGCCAAACTGTTTCTCTTAGGAAGCATTCTATAGGAGTCTTCAGATTTGTTGCTCTTGACTGACGAGTGTTATTTTTTTTCAAAAGTGGTGCTTGTACTTAACTGTCTAGTATTAGTGTGCACAGAGGAAAATGTGTCAGTAGTTCTTCCTTAGGAGTTTATCAAAAATGTGTTTTCTGTTACTTGCTGAAACAAAACTAAGCCATAGTAGTGTGTGTTCATTCTACACATAGTTTGTTTTACCACAGTGTTTTCTCTCACTTGTATAAATCTGCTCATGATTCTTGAAGCTGTGGATAAAATATTTCCTCTGTGTGAGATTGAGCAGTTTATGTATTTTACCTGTTTATTTGGATACCTGATTATTTACTGTAGTTATCATGTACCTTACAATTATGTAGTTATTAGTATAATAGCAAAAAATATTTGTTTGAATTCAATAGGAAAGCAAAATGTGCTGAACTTCAAATATGTGAATGAGTGCACTAGTTATGCATGTGAATAATACAATGACTATCCTGACACTAATATCTTCTCATATTTGTGTGTAATAATTATATAGATACAGTGTGGGTGCTGCAATAGGTTAAAGCTGCTTTGTTTTGACTGGCAGTCTTCTTACAGTCTCCTCAACTCAATAGTGTAGATTTCTGAAGTTTCTAAGTACATATACACAATAGTACAGCTAATAAAACCAGATGGAAACTATCTTTGAGTTTTCTTTTGTTGGAAGGAATCTTTGGGCAATTGCTCATAGCTTACTCACTGTCTCTGTCTGTGCAATTTCCTTTAATCAGACCTAAACGTTTTCCTTTCTCATGTGAAATGAATAAGACAGAGTATCTGGAGGTAAAATGAAGAATCTTTTCACGTGTTTCAGGTTGTGTAGTGAGGAAGAAAGTGATTTGTAGCATTAGAAACACATTGCAAACTAAAGCAGCAAGATACTTTCAGAAATTTGATATGAATTTGAAGTTATAGCAAATGCATTTGTTAAAGCAGCTTTGAAAATGAGGTTTCAGGACATGATTATCAGGCTTTTGAGTGGAGCAAGGAAGGGGGGAAGTGCAGCATTGAAGAGACATATTGGTTGTTGTTGGTTTTTTTTTGTATAAATAATGACATGTATAGTCTTTTCTGACAAAATACCTGCAGTGTGCTGGAGTTAAGTGTTGAGTGGAAGTGGTGTGAGAGGTGAAACAAGTTTTTGTATGGATGTTGAAATGATAAGTAGCAAAGCAAAGGTTTTACGAGGTGATTCCATGTGTAAAGACATGCAGATGGAGAGCAAGAAGAGAGGGTGCTGGTCCTGGAGGGAGTGCAGCAGTGGTGGCTGCTGGCACATGGCTCTGCAAGTGGCTGCTGGGTCATGCTCTGTGACTGGTCAGTGGGGAGGTGTGCTCAGTTCTTTATTAGCTTGTCCTCAAGAGGCACAGAAGTTTCTCACGTGCTCTCTGAAGTTGTTGTGAGAAATATCTCTTGATTGATATTTGTGACTACCAAAAACAGTGAACCAAAGAATGTTAACAGCCCGTGCAGGTGGCTCAGCCTTGGGCGGGTCTGAGCACACCGAGGGTTCGGATCGCACCTTTACCTTCCATGGTCCCCAACATCTGCATGACAGCCCCTCTTCGAAGCCAACCCCTCCCAGCTCGGGCTGCACTCCCTTTCCCCAGAAGGTGGGAATTCGTGGATAATTGGATTTTATCGGCTGCCACAGGCCCAGGGAAGGGTCCCCCTCTCCGGCGTCCCTGAGCCCGCCCCTCACCTGCCCTCACACGGAGGAGCTGTGGGTGCCGAACCCTCACGGGGCACTTGTAGGCGGAAAAGCCGTAAAGCCTTTTCTGGAAATTTCTTTCCCTCGAAGCAAAGGCTGTGAATGCCCAACCCCGTTGGCTGCCTCAGGTGAGAAAGGCAGCTGTGCCTTCTTCAAATTCACCGAGTATTTAAAGTTTTAACCAAGTGTGGATGCCCTCCTGGCCGCCAAGGCCCCTCAGCAGTGCCTCCAGACAGGACCCTTTGCCCTCCGTGGTTCCGGCCCTCCTGTTTTAGGCCCCAACACCCCCAAACTCCCCACACACAAAACGGCCCTGGGACACCGAACAGCTCCCGTTCAAGGGGCTCGTCTGTCCATCTTTCACCTGCCTGTAATCAAACTGGGTCTTGTTATTCCTCACATGGTGGACTCAGTCTGGGTCGTTAACCTACATAAAGTATGCCCTGATGAATAAGTCAGGCTTCTAAAGGTCAAGTTTCCCAACTGATTTAGGGTTTGGAGCTAAGAAGTCTTTTGCTGGTCTTTAAACATGTGGGAAAGCAGTATTACTTTGTTGGATTTTCATAATGAAGCAGATTCAGGGGATGTGAACTTCTCCTATCAACTTATAACTTGCAGAGTTTAGTGCATTTTGACATCTAAACTGTTATTTCACTGAGCATTTTAGCAGAAACAAGCACACGTGATTGTAGTTGCTGGTGGAGTTACAGAATAAGCCCCAGTTCTTGGCTGCAAGGGCCAAATTCAGCTAATATTTTTTCCCTATCATGGCAGAGAAGTTGAAGTAACAAAGTGCCCCTTCCTCTGCTCCTGAATTGAAGTCAAAAGTAGATCAAGTCTTTTGGTAGTGTCACTTTAAAAGTATGAAAACTTTGTCGTACTTCTAATATTTCTAAGTTTTAATATTGCTCCAAATAACAGTAGACCTATCATCATCTAATTGGGATTTTTAAAAAATCATTGGGGAGCTGGTAATAATTTGGCAAGAAATAAGAAAATATCAGGGTAGTTTTCTCTCTAGTGCTCTCAGATCTGCAGTTCAGTGACAGGTAATCCTAAATAAACATGGGTTGGTTTGCTGTTGTGTTGCATACCATTTATGTGAAAAATCCTTGTGGGCCTTGTTCTCTAAATTGTTCTAGTTTTTTTCTGTGAGAGGAATACATAATATGAAGTTATTACTTGTTCTTGATCCAAAGCCCATTTGCAGTTGATGGTGGATTTTTTCCATTAAGTTCCACAACATCTGGTTCACGCCTCACAGGCAAGCAGTGCTTTTTCCCAGACAAAGCCAGGACATTGTTCCAAGGAACATACAATTTATGTAGCACTATAGATACATATGGCACTCTTATATAAAATGTAAGAAGGTGGTGAGTCTCTGCCTCGAAGAGTTCATAATCCAAAACAGGTGAGGGTTCGATGTGTGGACAGAGAGGAATTTAATGCATCATTTGTTTGCTCTTAGCTCTTGCATCGTCAAGGGTTTGGGTTTTGTTTTTGTTTTGGGGTGTTTTTTTGGTTTTTTTTCCCCTTAAATACTTGGGAATTTTAGTGCTGATGATAAACTTTCATTTTGAAACTCCTTGGGACAAGAGTGTACCTCGAGCTTTATCATGGGACTGTCAGCAGTGGGGTGGGTGACAGGTGAAGGCTGTGGGTTGAGTAGAGTTTGGGTGGAGGTTTTGGGCTGAGATGGGACTGCACGTGCAGAAGGTGGTGACTGAAAATGATGCACACCTGGTGCTCTGTCCAAGCGTTTGACTCTAGGTCAGATTTAAGCTCTGCAACTCTGTATAATTCAGTCTGGATGTGTTAATTGTGGGCTTTCAGAGTATTCCTGAGGGGGCTCCTCATCTCTTGCTTTCCTGGCTTTCAAGAGTGCGTTTGCAGAGCTCGTTTTTTGTGGGAAGCACCATGTGCTACCAGCCAGCTGTAACCTGTGGATTTTACCATTCCTGACTGTTTGAGATTACTTTCCAGTTTGTGTTTTGGGTTTCCTTGTAGCTTTTTTTTTTTTTTTTTTTAATCAAATAACATGGTGTTTGTATGCATCTACCCAGTTGCTGATAGCTAGGGTTTTTAATATCTCTGAATTTATTAAGCAAAAGGTGTGTTTAAATGCTCATGCTTCTCCTGACTGCAAACTTTTATTCCAAGAAGGGGTTGTAAACATGCTTGGAAGTATGAAGTTGCAATTGGGCAAATGTTGCATGTGTGTACCATAATATCTTCTGTTCATTATTGGGAGTTTAGAAGTGTAAGGGAAGATTAGGACGGTTTTGTTTGTGTTTTGGTTTTTTTTGTTTGTTTGTTTGTTTGGTTTTTTGTTTTGTTGTGTTTTTTTTTGTTTTGTTGTTGTTTTTTTTTTTGTTTGTGTTTTTTTTCTTCTTGTCCTTACATGCAATGCATTTGAACTGTAGCTTCTAATTTTATTAAGTAACTAGTACCTTAAAAGATACTGAGGCCATTTTGGAAGCACTTCGTGGCAGAACCATCCTTTAAAACCAGTATTTCTTTCAGTTCGGGTATTGAGAAACAGTAATAGCAAGAGGTTTTTAAAAAACCAGAACTAACAAAAAAAAGAAAAGGGGGGGG
>VXAU01005259.1:1587236-1608196 GCA_013399695.1 Formicarius rufipectus | reverse complement strand
AAAAAAAAAAAAAACCTGCAAAACCCAAACAGCTGAAAACAAAAGCCCCCTGCAATTTAACTGCATCTTTAATAATGTTTCTATTAAGCTCTTCTGTATGCAGTAGTTACTAATGAATGTGCATTACCTTTAATTTGATTAGGAGGCTCTGGCAGTAAGGAAGTTGACTTCCTCAAGCCGTGTCTGCTTACCTGAGACTGTAAAAGAGCTTGCTTTGCAACATCCTGTATTTCTTCTTCCTTGTTTCTTTGAAAAATATTTCTTCTGTTGTTCTGGGGCAAACCTAACCTTTGCAGAATTCTTATCTGTGAATGTATTGATGCAGTGTTGATGAATGCATGAATTGTTTTGTAAGTATAGCAAGTATATTCTGATAGCAATAAATTTAGCTAAAAGAAGTTACTTTTCTGTTTGCAGTAGGTCAGGTTGAAAGTTGGTCAGTCTTCCTTTCTAATCTCTGAACGTGAAATTTATCCAGAGCTTCAAATGTAGGTGGCTTAAGGCATTTTCAAGCATTAAAATTTTTAATCATTGACCTGAGACTAAGATGTCTCAAGCTAATTATTATCCATGTTCAGCAGTGAGTTCTGAAGGGGATTCCATGTGTCTTCATCCATGACTTTTCTCAAACTGCCTGTTTATAACTACAGTTTCCCTAAGGCCATATTCCCATTTCTGATCACTCAGCTATCGGTTTCTTCCCATGCTGGAGAGACACAGTGAGTTCATGGTGATTATCCATTATCATCATGGGTCTTGTCTCTATTTCAACCACAGAACCAGTTCTAAAATGTAGAACCTGGTTCCAGACATGCCTCTCTTTCTGGGCAGAAATCAGGATGTGCATTAGTGTTAAAATAAGCTCTCGATATGTAGAGTTTGGCTCATGGCATGTGACAAGGATATATTAAGGCCATACATTTTCAGAATTGGCTGGAAACACCCAGCTGTGGTGGGCTTGGGAATAGGAATGCTGGTATGCTCTTCTAATTTACAGAGAGCTTACTCTCATGCAGTTTCCTGGGAAAAGGAAATAGCTATTTGGAGAGGGGAGCATGGATTAGAGGCCAAAAGAGTATCAGTGGCAGTCAGCATTTGCAGGAGATCTTGGGATTGAGACGTATGTTTTGGCAAAACCACACCCAGTGGAAAGGAGACTTATTTGTATTGGATCAGTTTCTCTAAAAGGTAAATCAAGAATGCTTACTTAACTTTTTGCTTAGTTCAGGCACAGCTAAGTGGTGGGAAGGCTTCATTTTTGTGGAAAGCTGCATTCATCATGTCTCTAGGAGAGTGATCATTCCGTCAGGGCAATGGATAATTACAAGGTTTTTTAGTTTTTCATTTCATCTCTAGTTTCTTCTCTGCTGCTTTTGCTACAATGGGCACCATCGAGAGAGTTGGCCTTTAATATGAAAATGTTCGCTGATGGCCTCATCTTTGAAGTGCCCATTTGCAGGTAGAAGTCTTAAAACAGCTGTCCTTGACAGGTTGCTTGTGAATACTTCCCCTGCCCAGAAACAGTGGAGATTTCGATCCCATGGTGTTATGCTGAGTGGCTTTCTCTATATCACTGCTTGAAGCTTGCTCTGACTTCCAAGGAAATCAAACTTTTAGTTGATAAAGTTCAATTTTAATGCTGTGCTTAACACCTTCTGCAAGATCTCTTGCGTTGTAAAGCAACAGAGAAGGAGCAATTTGTCACCACAGTCTCAACTGTGAAAGCTTAATGCTTTTCATTCTGGGAGTTAAACCCTCCCTTAAAATAGAGGAGGGATTTGTGTCCTTAGAGTTGCTTGTACTTTTTCCCTCAAGGAAAAGAAAAAAGAAGAAAAGACAAGTATGATACTGATACAAATTCCGATCATACACTGGGTTTCTGATTTGCAGGGAGGAGACTTGTTGATTCTGCTTTTGGAGAAGAGAGTTGGATGCATCTTGGTGTTCCTAACAACGTTTTGCGGGGGCTTCATTTTAAACTAACACTTTTTAGTAGAACTTCCCTGTTTCCTATTGCTTGTGTTGAATTCATAAATGCTGTACACACATACATTTATAGCTAGTTTTTTTTTGCGTGCTTGAATAAACCCTTTATTTTTTTTCCTATACTTTCAGTAATTTATTTAACATAAAAGTATTACTCCTGGCCTTTGGCTAATATTCCATTGAGGGTAAACAAAACATTCACGTCAAGTAAAGGAAGGAGTATAATGTTTTCCCCACATGTAAGGGCATGTGATTGGTAGCGTTTTATTCTCACTTAACCCTATTTGCTATGTTTGCAAAGTAAGTACCAAGTTTGTAAATGTTATTGTTGCAGAAGGTTCACTTAATGCGGTTTTGGTCAGCAACAGTACTGCAATATTTGCTTGAACAAGACCTGTGTTTTAAGAATGATCTTTCTCAGTTCATTTCAGGTGAGCTGAAGGTTAAAAAAAGATGCAGTGTGTGTGCATATACATGCATGTGTTCTCGTCCCTTCTAGGCTAAAAATCCGTTAGTGAAAAAAGGAAACAATAGAAATTCCAAAGCCATATCCACCTAGGTAGCTTTCCCAACTCCCTCTTTAGGGATTTAGACGTTTTATATGCAGCCTGAAAGTCTGACTTGTAAAGCTGATGTTTTTGATTCTGCTGCCTTCATTTGCTTTTCTATTTAATTTGTTCATTTTTATTTTTAAGTATTATCAGCTGATACACATTGATCAAAAATAAGAATAAATACATAAATACATTTTCCCATGATATGAACTTGGTTCTCTGTTTTTAGCTTTGGAAATTCTTCATCCTGCACGTGCTTGCCTTAATTTTTTGTAGTCTTATTGTGAATATCCTGCGAAGATGACCCATTTGTTAAGAAGCAGTCTAGGCTAGGATATATTCCTTGACAACAAACAGCGTGTTTGCTGCTTATTGGAAATCTCAAAGTCTGTAAATGCAGACCACAAAATTGTTGGTCATGAGAAGTTGGAGGGAAGCATACTGGTATTTTGCTTAGCTTGACATGAAACTGTGTAGCAGAGTGCAAATGGGAAACAGGCAGACTTGCCTTCTGTTCCCTTTTTGTATGTCAGTCTCTATTAGCTGGAAAATTCAAAACCACTTAAATGCTTTTTTTGATAAAGTTATTTTAGCATTTAATGAAAACTTGAAATAAAAATCAGTTTAACAAAGACAGATAATTGAGCATGTGAAGTTCAATTTCCTGCAGCACTGAAACAAATGACTTAAAGTGGAAGCATGAACAAAAACCCTGTTCTTAAAGTATCGTGACAAATAGTGAATTCTAGTCTGGGCTTGGGACATGAATCTGTTGCTGTGTTCAAAATGTTGACCAGACTTCCACAAGAGCTATATATTTGCCCCAAACTTTGGGCTGATGTTTGTTTGTTTTCCCTTAACTTTTGTCATTCCTCATATTTCCTTGCCAAACCCTGTAGTCCTTGATGCTTTACCACTGATGTGCTCTGGCCTTGCCAGTTTTGGAGGCTGCAGTTGCACTGTCAGTTCCTAGGTGACTTTATGCGCCTCCTTTTTGTGTCTTGGTCGTTTTTCCCACCCTTCTTCCCATGCTTTTGGCTTCCCCCAACCCTAAAAAACAGCAAGCCATGAAATATAATACTTCTGGTTCCAGCTACACCCATTACTCTGTTCTTGGTGCCAAAACTCATGTTCAGGGATTAGTCATCTCCTCAGATGCTGCTGCATTACCTCTTGTGCATTGGAAAAAGAAAAATTGTCAGCCCACATAGAATGCTACTTGTCTGCTGTGACTCTCCAGCTCAGGTCTTTTGCTCACATAGAAACACTTTTTTCTCTAAGTTTCATGCAAATTATGTTCCATGATTCAAATAAACTATGAGAATAAGCTTGTTTGTATAGCTGTAAATGTGTACAACCTGAAGGGGCTAATACAACCTCTCTGACAGAAGATGATGTAAGATTTAAAGTCTGTGTAGCCAAGTATTCAGAGGCTGGCAACATTTGTGTGTGTTCTTACTAGGTATGCTGAGGTTTGATTTTACAATTGCTGTGTTAATAGTGCATTAGATTGAATGTGTAATGGTTTCATTTTCTAAAACGCTTGTTTAGATATTCAAATTTTTGAGTCAGTGAAATCTTCAATACTGAATTTAGGCACTTTTATTTGGATGAGTTAGTAAATCGCCTAACTAATCCCTTTGCTTGGTAGTCTAATTACAAGCAGGTTTTGCATCACAACTGTGACTGTGTTTATGTTGCACTGATTTTATCTATGTCTCTACTTAAAAAGAAAAATATCTTTTGTCCAAATTAAAATTGCTGATCAACTGGAACTCAAAACTTCTAAATATTCTTTGCAGAACCCCACATTTCTTTTTGGTTCATAAAGCCATGTTCTGCAAGAAAGCTTGTGCTGTTCCTATTGTTTGATTTAAAAATACTTTTTGAGTTGCCCTTCACTTTTTGTGGTTTTGTATCATTAATAGTGTATGTTTATGGAAACATTTTTGAAAGGNCCCCCCCCCCCCCCCCCGCTCACTTGCACAATAACTATCATATTTGTCTCCTATAAAACTGATGGGACAAGTTTTTGTATCTGAAAAAAATTACTTTCCCAGATGGGGAAATAGGGATGGATACAGTGGTGTAACAAATTAATGATCACCTTCCCTTCCACAGAGCCACGGAGTGCTGATGGTGTGCAAATAACTCTCTACAGAGTTAGTTGCTTGTGGTCATCTCTAAAGAACTGCTGTTTTCTTTAACTTGGTGGACATTCAATTTCAAAACAAAATTACAAAACATCTACTTACAGAATTACTATTCTCATGACCTTTATGTAAATAATGCTTTTTCTAATCTTTGTCCCTCCCTGTCCTTGTCCTGTCCTCACACATGGGATTTGTTCCTGTGCAGCAATTTTTAACTGAACACAGTTAAACTGGGAAGCAATTGTTCCCTAGTGATATATGTTGTGGATTATTTCTGGCTCCAAGTGCTTTATAGTTCTTGTCTTTTGTCAGTGTCAAGGGGGAAAATTCTATATAATAATGCTCTAGAGGTGCTGCTCCAAGGTGTAACCATGAAATGTAAATGGTCTGTCCTGCGTTCCCAGTCCCTGCCCAATTACCTGCCTGATGGAGAACTCCATCCTTGCAGTTTTGGTTTTTTGAGGGGAGGGATGGCTTCTGATGTAGCTCAGCCATCTACCTTTTGTCTCATACTCAATGACTTTCTAGTTCACACTAGTTGTCTCCTCTTCCCCTTTTGTTTTTTCCCTTGACTTGCTTCACTAGCATTACATCAAGCTTTTTTCGGTTTTAAACTTCATTCTTCTTGGAAAAATTGTTTCTTCTTTGGTCATTCTTTTTTTGTTTTGCTGGAAGATGATGTTATATTGAGAAATGCTCCCTGTGAGATGTGTAAATGTAGGGTTGAGAATGGTATAAGCATGGCTCTAAAGGTAGTTCAGAATATAGTTTAGGCCCTGTCTTGACTGTATACTCTGTGATTTTTTTTTTTGTCTGCATACGGAGGCATTTTGAATAAAAACCAAGATCTGGAAAGATGGAATTATTTTCCCTTTCTATTCCTTTGTGCTTTGTCACTTAACCTACTGAAGGAGAACGACCTGTCTCCAGTGCCCCAGAGGAAACAGAAGTCCTTTGAAATGGTTTCTAGCTAGAAGAATCACTGCTCAGTTCACCATTTCTCATCCAGTGCTGTGTTTTATGCTGTCTCAGACACAATAATGATTTTTATTTTCATGGACATGAGCACCTGTAGTTATTCAGCTTAATTTTCTTTTGTATAATTTACTCAGTTGTTCTGCTAAATACTTAATACAAGATGTTCAGCTGTCAGCATTTGTCAGCAGGCTCATGGACAGGGTTTGCAGCCTGCTGACAGGAAATGGAACAGAGTCTGAAATATTCCAAGTAGCACAGAATTCAGGTGCTCCCTCAGGATTTTCACTATTGGACAGAAGAAAATAAGGTATCTATGCAGAACTGCAAATGTTTAAGTGTAAATGTCTACTACCATGGGTGGTGTTGTTCTGAACCTGGTGTTTCTGTTTGTTTTCTACCTGCAAGAGGAAAAAGTGGGGAAACTTTGAAGATGAAAACTCAGCTGTTCAAAACATGATGTGGGCAGAGAAATAAAAACAGCCATTGGGCATGCAGTTTGATTACTTTCTAGAAGTTTTAATTGCCTGAAAAATTCAGGGAATATACAAAACCCAGTATTGTGTATTTAAAATACACTCTTCCATAGAGATTAAGATAAACACAGACCTGTTCTGAAGATAGTTTGAATGTGTTTATTAGGTTTTTAACACCTTTGCATATTCATTGTCTAAGTACTGTTTTGAAATGGTATATGCATCTTCCGTTGTATTGAGCAGGGTTACACTGAACAGGCTAATTCCTTACCCTGCAAGAGAAGGTTTCCCATTGGTGGAATACAAACTGGATTTTTTTTTTTTTTTTGAGAGATACTTTTGCAGTTTTGAGGATTCCTTTTGTCATTTCAGTTGGAATTTCAGTTGGAATGAGCTGTTTGTTGAGCTAAAGTTGAAAAACCAATTGCAGAAATCCACTAGTAGATGCAGATTTATCTGACACATTCTTCCTTAATGAATAATAGCGGAGGCAGAAGAGGTCAAGATACACCAATTCCAAAGGTGGGAAGGTCAGAAATAGGTAGTTTACTGACAATAACTGTAAAACACAGTACTTTGTTTTAATGTGTTTGTTTTAAATGAGGAAAGGTCTGATAGATACATTGTTCATCTACTGGCTGTAAAGTACTTCCTTTGAGTTCTGAAATGCTTTTGGGCTTTGGGGGAGTTTTGGTTGGTTTGTTTTTTTGCATTCAGGGCATTCCAGTTTCCATCCAAAATCGGCTAAAAAAACTACAGCATAAGCAAAAAATAATTTCTTGCTGTCTTAATGTAAAAGCTCCCCAAGGTGCTTAAACTATAAACTTCTCAAGCTGGAATACAAGGAAGCCAAAAGCTTGTCTTCCAGCTGCCTTCCAGCTAGACTTCTTTTTTTCTTGGAGGCCCAATGATTTGCAACTAGAGCCAATTTTTTCAGGGTCAGGGTACAGTCTTATTTGTTTTATTGGTGTCTTCCAGTATCATCTTGTCTTCTGTTTGTTCTCCACTGAGAATAGCTTACATATTTTGGCTTCTAAACACTGCAGTTTCTCTTGGGGGAAGGGAAGCTGTAGAAATACAATTTCTTAGGGTTTCCCTCATTTTTGGAAGAAACCTGACATTGCTAGGGTGATTAAACCTTGCTGCCAAATATGCCTGTTCCTTTTGGTCCGTTGATTCCTCAAGGTGTGGAAAGTACTGATGAGTGCTCACCCCATCCCTTACTTGATATGAAAATAAGGGAAGCCCAAGCAGAGGTGCAATCCTTCAGAGATCATGAACTGAGTCGTCCCTAGGCTGAATTTTCTTTACATGTTATGTAACTGAAGTATTTGTGCAACTGGAATGCATGTATTACAGCTGTAGTACTTGTGAATTCTTTTGTTCACTTGATAACTCCTGTTATCAGGGCATATGGCATAACACTGAGTTTTCACTAATGAAGCTGTTCCATTGCAACACAAAGTTGAGGTTTTCATGGAATGACTCCAGATTTGTTTCAGGAAAAAAATTAAGTCTTGGCACTTAAAGCTGCCTGAGTTGGAACAAAAAGTTGATACAGCAATGATCTATTCAGTTTTCAACATGATCTTCACTTTCAAGTTTGACTGCTCTAGTCCAAGTTCAGTTCCATGTTTGCTGTAGCTGTGTGTCACTCCTGCTGTTACACAGTATATAATAACTTAAACACAATAATAATTTAAAAAGTGGTATAGTTTAATTGATTATTAAGTGTTCATGTGAAAGCCCTGATTTATCATAAAGGTTATAGCTTGGAGTTGAAAGCCAGCACAGACTCTGGGCACTTTGATACTTAATGCTGCCAGACTTTTTCTGCCTTCCTAAGACTTGTCTTTCAGTGACTAGACTGAGTTGCTGTTTTGGTCTAATGTAATTTTTAGCATTGCATTCTACGAAGAGCTTAAGGATATTAGGTGGCCAAATCTCAGTGGCTGCCAGTCAGACTACTTTTTTGAACATCTCATATGCATCTTTCTCAGATGTCCCCAGAATGCGCATCTCTGAAGTTGTGGACTCTCGTTTTATTCTAGTTTTGCGTAAGAAATGGGGAGGATTTAATTTCTTTAAGACAGAAGTCTCCAACCTTTATTGACTGCTGGGAAGTAACACTTGTCTTGAATGACATTGATTCCTCTTCTGTTTCCTCTCTTGTGGTTCCTTTTATGTTGGATCTTCTTTAACTTAGTCCTGCAACATCTTTGTTGTAGCATCTCTCTAATCCTTTTAACTAATGCCTTCCCATTTTCTGTGTATTTCATTGCATGTTGCACAATTAAGAATAATCCTGGCTCAGAGCCTTCTATTGGAGACAAGTGAATTCTTTGAAACAGCTTTTTTAACATCTGGATTGAAAAATTGTGAAAAGTATGTGTATGTTGCTGATGAATTTCACCCTCCTGGAAATGTTTTATTTCAGCTGTAACTGATTATCCCATAGTTGCTGCAAACAAAAAGATAGTATAATGAAGTCTGCCTGACACTTTCAATTTTTCCATATGGCGTAGTAATCTGGAAGTTGTTGTGGTATCCTAGGGATTTGGATGTAGAAGATAAGAATTGAACTGTTAGAGAAATCTGCCTTATTTCTGAAATGTCCTGTTATGAAAAACTTACTGGTATTGTAGATATTTTCTTAAGCCTTTGTCTGGGAAGTGGCTTTGCTAATTATTTTGAAATTGTTTTCATTATCTCCTGAGTGTGATGAGAGTTATGATCTCACTGTTCTTATTGATGACAGTATTAAAGAGAAGTTGGTCAGTCTCCATAGACATGCCCAGAGCTGCTTTGGGCTGAATTTCAATTCATGTACATGAAATCTTTGTCCTGCAGTTCCTTCTCTTGTAGCACCACTGAAAGGGTCAGTGAATCACTGTCCCACAGAACACTGTCTGTGCCAGTATGGGAGATGAGTATGACATGCCTTTACTAGGGTGGTGGACTTCCCTGAAACAAGGCAGCAACAGAATGAGTCGACACTGAGCCAAGTCACTGCATGGCTTACAAAATAGGAGAGTGTGACTGTAGGTTTTCCCTGTTGGCTGGTTGGAGTTGTACAGATAAATTGCACAATAAATGTAATAAAAAATGCTGTCAAATGTCTACTCTGATGTGCTAAACTAAGAAGTCAATACTTGAAGCCTGGATAAGCTTATAATGAAAAGCTGCTTTTGAGTCAAGGTGAGGCAAACTGATACAACTTGGCTTACAGGGACTCAAAAGGACTGGGTTTAAATTTGATAGACTTTACTTAAAAAAAATATTTTAAGATAACTAAAGAAATATATTGGTTGAATTGCAAAGGTTTGAAATTGCCTCTGAGCTGAACCTAGAACCTGCTATAGCTAGTATTGTTCATTTGAACTTCATGGAAACTGTTGAGCATTTTGGTTTGCTCTCTGGAATTCTTTTCAATGAACAGAACTCAGTCCTACCTATTAACAGACAAAAATTCTCAAGAATACCAGCAAACTAGTTAATGGCTAGTGCTTTTTAAGAGTTATAGTAGTCAACAGACTCAAAAACTGTGTACATATTTTTTAAAAAATGGACTTATGACTTTGTAGGACAACAGTAAAAATTTAGTTTTTTCATAAGTGCTTTCTTTTTCATAGATTATGGAAGAAACAAATACACAGATTGCTTGGCCATCCAAGTTGAAGATTGGAGCGAAATCAAAAAAAGGTATTTTATTTTGTTGTTTTTACGGGATGGGATTAGTTGCTAGAATAGTAAAATACACAAAATAAAGAATTCTATTTTTAGAGTCACCATATCAATACTGGACACCTGAAATATTTTAATCTATTGTCTTTTATAGCAGTTTCATGTTGAAGTTACCTTGGCTTTTTATAGGTATTTGACATACAAACCTATTCTAAGGAGTTTGGAGTTCTGTGAGTACTTTATTATCAGTAGTGTTGTATTGACTGCATTTAGCATGTGTGCTTTCTGCTGTACAGCTAATTGGAACAGTCTATTTTACAGCAGCCAAAGTCAGTCTTTCTGGTCAAATTGCAGATTAGTGAGTGTGCTGTGGGGGTTTTTGTTTGTTTCTGTGGAGTACAAAGATGTGTGTTGGTCAAGCCCAGCAGAACAATAAATACTCATTGTGTCCCTGGCAGAGACAGCCTGCATGCTTTCATGGTTTCTTTAGGAAACCTAAGTGGAGCTGTTTCTTAGGAATGACCAGTATTATGTGTTTTAAATTATGCTTCTCTTGTAAGTCCAACCTATTAGTGTGAACAAAGTATATGGCCTGGAACATCTCCTTTTGAAATGAGCGTACTTACTCTGTTCTTAAACAAGCATAACTGTGACTGAATGGAAGTAACACTTGTTCTTTTTCCTCTTCTGCACAAAAAAATTGAGTTGGGGGTGATTTTTAACATTCAATGTATTTCTGTTCAGACTGGTACATGTTAAAAACCAAGAAAGTGAAGTTCAAATAATTTCTTTCTGCATTATATTTAGAATATGTAGGTGGAGATGTGGGCTTAAGAACCTTAGTAATTGAAGATTGTCCTATGGGAAGAAAAAATAGCTCTTTAGGAAGGTGCAGGATTCATAACACTTTTATGGTGTGAGATTCAGTCTCTGAGGTACTTTGCCACATGGTATTGAAGTCCAAATTGATTTAATTTTTTCCTCACTTTGGGGGGAGGAAAAAAAATCTCAGGCAGGGAAAATGGGGAAGGCGCTCATGTTGGAAAAATTGCAGACATCATGTATGTATGTGTTAATGTGTGGAACTAACATTTGTGGTAATGCAGGAGTGACAAGGTGTGAAGACACACATGTGCTCTGCATACTCTGCTTGAGGTGTGAATCGATGCCCAGCTGAAGCTCCTCAGGACACAGAGGCACTAGAACTCCTTTTTCTTTGGAGTGGAGTAAAGAAGTAAAGCATCACCTGCACGTTTTTTCCCCCAAATTTAAATGAGCCTAATTCTGAAGAGGAAAGGTAGCTGAAAGGCCATGGAAAGAGGGTCAAGAGAGGTGGCTGTCTAGATTTTTTTCATTGGTACTTGGAGATGCAGCTTTTAAAGTAGATTAATTTAGCCTCTTTATTAGTGGTCTCAAGTAGAAGACAATGTGGAGAAGCTCTATCAGTATGTGGAATGAATTTAGATACCAAGGGAACACCTAATACTGAGTGTATCTCAGTGGGGATGATTATGCTGGGAAGTCATTATGCCAAAAGAAACTGCAGATAGTGAGATAGTGATGGGTTGCAAACAAGACATTGTAGTAATATGCTCTACTATTAAATAAAAGAAGGTATTTCAAATGCCTATGGATTTCAGGGTGGCTCTGGAGTTATGACCTGTACTCTCTGGCTAGCTTTGGTCTGCTAAGTTGTGTATATATACACCTAAGATAGGAAATTATAATATGTGTACAAAGAACCCCTTAACCTAAGGGTTGCTTTTCTTTCTGAAATAAGTGCAGTTTATATATTCTGTTTACACTTGGTGCCAATTGTTTGCAATTCTGTAACTTTCCATTTGCAGCTACGGCAACTGTTTATATAGGGGGAAATAGTCCAAGTGTTTAACATACTCTGGCTTCACTTAACGACATTTTGTGATTGAGAGGAGAGTCTGCAGCAAATCACTGGCCATCTCTCTGGGGCCATGAACTCGGAACACGCTCACTTTCTCTGTCCCTTAGCTGGGACCTGAGAGCCTGTCATCCAAGGAGGGAGAACCAGTTTTGGAGGGACAGCCTTGTACCCCAGCCATGAGCCTGTACCCCAGCCTGTCATAATCAAGTGATACCAGATTGTTCATACAGTTTTGCAGTTTGAGTAACTTCACTTCCTGGGGAGTGTGTTGTGGCCTTTGGTCATTCACAGTTTTCCTCTCAGTGTAAGGGAAAGACAATCATTAGGAGAAGACGTCTGGCTTTGCTTTTGTTTCTGTGATCTTGTTCAGTCAGTCATGAAACACTTAGGGCTTAATTTGTTGCTTCTTCTCACTGCTGTTGTCAGTTTTTAATTTGGCACCATTGATATTAAATAAGGGCAGACTGCGTGTTTTCTTTTGAAATGGAACACAGATACTGCAATTTGCAGAGAAGGTGTACATAGTAAGGTTCAGCAAGGATATGAAAATGAAGTTCTGTACAGGACCCAGAATCCTTTTGTGATCTTTTTTATGACAAAGCTGAAGCACTAAGATTAAATTACCTGTGAGTTCCCAAATTTTATTTTTTGTTACATGGATTATTTAAATTGATGATTACAAAGTGCTACATATTAAGCGTCATAGTGGTAATTCATTAATTTGTACTTGATAAATAGTTTCTGATGGTGTTTTTGAATTGCGAAATACTAATCTGGATTTAACATATGCAGAATTTTAACATTTTCCAATTGAAATTTATTGTTTAATGTGAAATTTCTGAAACAGGTCTTTGTAAGGCTAGAATGAAGAAACAAAAAAACCCCAACAAAACAAAAAAATAAAAAAGAAACCGCTCAATTATCTGCTCTCAACAGTTTCATAAGAGCAAAACAGGAATTTCCTGGATTTAATGGACACCATATGCTGCAGTCTTGCTCTAGTGATGAGGGGTGAGGAGGGTTAAAGTGTTTTGAAATAAATGTTTACAAAATGCTAACAGATTAATCTTCCAGTAGCATCTTAAAGCAAGCCATTTGTTCAGGTTGACAAAGAAATCCCATAACATTGAGACTTGGGGAGGGAAGTGAACCATTTAAAGCACTTCATGACTGATTCCTGTCCATCAATAATGGCAGAATTGGCACTGGCACCATCTGCTCTGCTTTGTGCTGGTGCTGTAGAATTCAGAGCGTGCCAAAGCCCCATGTCCTGCAGAGTTGAGGTCTTCTGTAGTGCAGCAAGTTAAACCGAGACAGGACTTTTTGCTCTCAACACACCTTCTCATTCTATTATAGTTACTGTTCCTTAAAAATGCTGTTAATTGTCTTTTAAGGATTTATTCAGTGGTGTAAGACTTCACAGTAGATTGCCAAATCCTGCATGGTCAGAGGCTGTAGTTCCACAAACACTTTCCAGACGAGCATAAGCTAATGTTTTTTCTCCTTTCCCTTCCCAGAACACTAACCTGTTCTATTCTTGTCCAGCCTTTTCTTCTGTGCTGTCACTGATCCTTATATTGTCTTATGGGAGATCAGGGTGGCTTAAAACTAACAGTGAATTATTTTTTGTTATTGGAGAGAGGGAGTTCCTTGTGCATTTATCTTAACCCTCACTGTATCCTCAGTCTGTTCCACCACTTCTCTGTATGAACTCCTAATGCTGAATGCATTGGGAGCAGGTGAACATCATGTTACTCACCAGCAGTGCCTGTTGATGGTCATTTAAGGTGTTCTTTAGGAAATGGGTAAATGGGAGTTGGGATTTCACCCATATTCCTTTCTCCCTCTTTATTTTAAAATCCACATGTCCCTTTGTATTTCAACAGCCATAAAGACATTATGGGGTCCTGAGTGTGCTCAGAGTGCAGACAGCCTTGAAATAGCATTTTGGTAACAACCAGCATAAGAATCACTCCATCTTTTGGAAACTTAGTGGCTTTAGGAAGGAAGTCATTCAGAGAGTTGGAGCAAGGAATATTTTGAGTAGCTAAAAAAGCTGGTAAAGGGGAAATGAACTTACAGAGCTGGGATAACTCTGGGCTTTTTTTCAGGATTTACTTTTAAAAAGGACTTCTCATGGTCTTTTTTTTCTTCCTGTTATTCCCATATTTTTATTCCTCTTCCATTTTCAGATTCATGTCCAGCTCCTTTATATGTCATCTATTGAAGTTTATTTATTTTAATTTTCTCTTGAGCTGCTATTATTTTATTTCATCTTTTATTTGTTGTTTCTCTTTTTTGGTTTGTTGGGTTTTTGTTTTGTCTTTTTTCTGTTTTTCTTCTCATTACTGATGTATTTTAATTTGGTTAATAAAAATCTAGTCCATGTTCTGCATCTTTTTTTTTTTTCCCTCTCCTGATTTTTCTTTTTACTTATTTTTTTCATTTTTTAAAATAACTTCTTAAAGTTTGAACTAATTTCTATTATCAAAACATTTACTACATGCTGTTTATCATTGGCTTGTCTCAATCAAGTCAAGTACATAGCATGTCAAGTTTATATCCAAGGAGAGCAGCAAGAGGAGACATTACAAAGAAGGTAGCAATAACTAGCATTGGGCACTGCTGAAGTTCATTGCCTGTCAGCTTGATTTCACACTTTTTCCTTAAATTTTGCCTTTTTCAAATGATCTTCCAAACAGAGTCCAGTATTTTATTTTTTGTACCTTAACCTGCAAAGGTAATATGCACAATGAAGTCAGAAGCTGTAATACTACATTTGAGACAAATAATTGCATAGAAGGACTTCAGTCAAATTGGTAAAACATTGCTCCCATTTACTGGAATCTTGTTTAGCACTTTGAGACGTTGTAATAAAAGCTGGAGGCTACTTTTTAGTTAAAATAGAAATGGCACTGCATGGTGAACTCAGGGTCAAGCTTGGACATGAGTTACTGCCTTAGATATTAAGAATAATCTAAAATGTTGGTTGCTTCAGACCTTTAAATCAACTT
The DNA here is from genome assembly GCA_013399695.1 of Formicarius rufipectus. Taxonomy (NCBI): domain Eukaryota; kingdom Metazoa; phylum Chordata; class Aves; order Passeriformes; family Formicariidae; genus Formicarius; species Formicarius rufipectus. The sequence continues at coordinate 1,593,454 of VXAU01005259.1, read as the reverse complement.
TGAGTTGTTTCCCCATATTGCAATAAAAGCTGAAGTTTATATTTTCAGGTGGGATAGGGAGGGAGAGAATGAAGAACTGCAGTGTCAGGCTGTGCAGCCAGGTTGTTTCCTGTATTACCACAGCTTTTCTGATAAACCTCAAATCTGATTTTATGCTTTTCAGATAATTTATTTTTCTCTTCAAATATACCTAATTTTCTCAATTCGTCAGCACAATCTTTGGAAATGAGTACAAACTGCTTTCAGTCTTAATTCTCTTACAGTAAAATATACAATCGGTTGCCATATGAACAGTTCAGCATTGTGCTTGCCAGTTCAGTGTCCTGTGTGCAGGCACTTCATCACTTACACACGTGTTCCATGGAGAGATTACATCACTGCTTAAACTGCAAGTACATCCCTGACTTATGCAATATGGCTCTTGGTATTGGAACTGAGCTGAATCCTGCATTTGCTTAAAGGAGAGACTGCCTCTCACACAGAATTTTCAGTGAAACCAAATGAAAAAAAAACCTGTGGGTAACACCTCGAATTATTTGTTTCAGTGTATTAATGGATGCAGGTATGACTGTCAATTCTTAATGTTCAAACCCAGCATCTTATTGTAAAATATCAGTGATAAAGAAAGAGTTGATAAGACTGCACACTGTTGTTTGGTAGGAGTTAAGTGAGGTTTAAATTGCACTATAACCTCTTCTAGTATGTCTGGAGATCTCTAGATTCACTCTCTTGATCCCCCATAAAAACAACCAATCAAAATGCACAGCTCCAAAAATTTCACTAAACCAAAACACCCCTAAGGAAAACAATGGGTTCAGTGAGGCAGCAGGTGAGAAACTTGGAGCAGAGTTGAAAGTGCCTGTATGGCATGCAGTGGTTCTGGAATCTTGCTTTAGAAGATTGTCTCATTGCCTTGATAATATTTCATAATAAATGCAAAGCTTAAAGAAATGAAGTTCTCTGCTTTCAGTTATCTCTGGGATAGCAGAAATACTGAAAGCATTTTGGTCTGGACTACTTGCCTTTAAGTTACATACATAATCTTTTTCTAAATACCAGGTGGCTTGCTTGGTGTACTTCAGAGGCTGGCATGTTTGCAAAGTGCAGTTATATAACTTGAAATTTTCCACAAGAAATTGGCCAAGTCTGAGTTTAGTCAAACAAGCATAAAAGTCACTAAAAATTGTGTAATAGATCAGGCAATTAGCTTCTTTGTCTTGTGTAACTCCTAAATACATAATGCTATGCTATGTATGTGTGTGTCCATATCTTCACTGGAATAGTGGTTAAGCCTTCCCAGGGAAGTGTTGGTGTAATTATCCTTGGAAGTGTTCAGAAAACAAGTAGATGGGGCACTTGTTGCTATGGTTTAGTTCACAAGGTGGTGTTCAGTCAGAGCATGGACTTGGAGGTCTTTTCCAGCCACAGTGATTCTCTGATTCTCTGCAGAGTAATGACAGTTAGGATTGCTTTGTTTGAGGCTTTACATATACATATTTTCCCTACTTAATATAGTTGCAGCTGTAACACAACTTTTTTGTTCTATTTTTTCTTTAAATGACTTCATTATTCTGAGTTTAAGAGATTAGTTTCGTCTTTCCTTTTTCCACAATGCATATATATTATGCCTGATTTTAATTTTGTTAAAAAGTAATTTGGAACTGACTGTATTGTGGAAAAACTGCAGTTATTGGCAACACAGCATCTGTTAATTATCTTTGCTGAGCCCAAAGATCTTTGCCTTCTCATTTTTGTTGTAGCTATAGAGATGTAGTTTCTTGTTTGTTTGGGTTCTTTTTGGATTAAAAAAATCTACCTCAAGACATGTAAAACTGACCATGAAAAAAGCAAATAAACCCACAACATCCCTTCAACCTAGAAGCCAAATACAGGGCAATGCAAAACCAAAAGAGCTCTTCTATAATAAATTCTGTCCCTGAGTGTTGCTTTCAATAATGGTTACGTTCTGTACAATATCATAAAACCATTTCTGAAAGTATTCCTAGAAGTCAATAGTAAGGAGGAATTGCTTTTCTCAAGTTGGTTTGTTTCTTTGGGGTGGGGGGGAAGGTGGAGTGGGTTTTTTGTGGTCGTTCTAGGGGTTTTTTTTTTTTGGTTTTTTTTTTTTTGTTTTTGATTAATTAACATGTAGAAAACTGACATTTCAAAAAATGACTAGATAAAAATATCAAGCCTACTTTGGTTCTCTGTTAAACTCTAGTTGATCCTGTCAGGCAAACCTTCTGTATGCTGTTTGTGCAAAGTGAGGAGGGCGTATAATATCAGCTTTTTTGTATTTGAATTACTGATTTATTTACAGGGAAGAGCAATATAGCTTGGAAAGTTATAAAAAGGTATAAGTGAAGGTGTGTATATATTTGCATATATAAAATAGAGGAAAATAAGCAACTTTCTCCTGTGAATATGAACAGAGGTTAAAAATATTCTCAGACGTCTTATATAGGCTTGGCAGTCTATAGCTGCAACTTGAACATGGAATATTTCAAATCAATTATTATATATACTGCTGGCAAACTGAGACTGAAAACATTGGGCAGGAGGAAGGGGAGTTGACATCTGCATATAAACCTGAGTTACCGTATTAGTGCATGCTTAGGTTTGTTTTCCAGTTAAAGGTTACATATTTCTGATGGTCTGAGTTGCATGAAAATATTTTCTTACCAAGGGTACTTTCCTTAATTACACCTGATTTCATCTTAATCCTTTGAATATAAAAGTGAATCCTGCTACGTTTGTAACAAGTATGCCTCTTTAAATTGTGTGATGAAAGTATTTGTTTTCCAACTCCTCCTATAATTTCATTCGCTTCTAAAATTGCAATCTCTTCATTCATAGCTGTATATCACCTCTAAAACTGCATAAAAATGAAGCTGTGAATAACGCAAAACAGAACTTTATGTGCTGGAATTGCTTATTATGCTGGCCAGAACTGATCTGTGTTACTGATATGTCAATCTCAAAATAAAATACTCTATACTATAAGTTACTGTAAAAGGAGTTGGTAGTTTGTTTCTGTAAATGTAATAATGCATGGGGTTTTATTTTGTACACGAGTATTAAGTGCTGAGTCAGCCCTGCTTGACAACATCACAGAAGTTTCAAATGGTTCAGGCTTGTTATACAAACAAGCCCTGTAATGGTAGTTTTTCAGAGTTTTGGTCAACTTCTGTTCTCGACCTACTTTTATCCCTTTGCATGCTGTTTCTAGTTACAGTAATTGTAGCTTCTGCTGTTCTCACCAAAACGAAACAAATCAACCCACCGACCCCCCCCCAAAAAAAAACCCAAAAAACCCCCAAAAAACAACAAACAAAAAAACCCAAACAAACAAAAAAAAACGGAACCAAAACAAACCAAGGTTTGTAAATGAGCGATTGTAGGATGTATCAACTTATTTTCCTACCTTAAATTCAGTGCTATGTATAGCCACCTAATTGGCTTAGAGCCTTAAGATCCAATTAAAAAAATATGGTGGGGGAAAATGAATCAGGCCCTTGGAGACCTGCACTGCTGTTTGGAGTTTTTTTACAAACTTGAGGTTCTTTTCTACTAAGAAGTTACTGAAAACTGTGCCACCTGTCCTGCAGGGCTGTACCCTGATGCTTGGTAGGAACAGCAATGTATGGAGTGATGTCCCTTCCTGAACAACCACAGCCTGTTCTGTGGCCTTTAGCTAGGGATGCAGAGCAATGCAGAAGAGAGAGCACTCTGAAGTGCCTCCATGCTTAAGCACTAAAAACAGAGGTAACTTCTTTATTAGCTCATGATCAAGTTTTATTTACTCTCACATTAATTTCAATGTGCAGATCAATGGAAATACAGGCTCAAATTGCCCATTGTTAATGCTGCTTCTTACAGAAAAAGCAATGTACTGTGCACCAGCTGGGACTGCCAGCAGCTCTATTGCTGCTCTTGATCCAAGGATTGGTTTAGGTTCTCATGGTGCTGTTGGATGCCTTCCCTTGTTCATGTGAATCTCCCACCTTTCGAGGCAAGGAAATAGTCCCCTGTCAGTAACTGATCCAGTAAGGTGACTGGAGTGATGATTTGATGCCTTTGCAGGAACGGGTGCCAACAGCAGGAGAGGAGCTCCTCACCTGCGTACACAGAGGGCAACAGAAAGATGAGCCTTTCAAGTCACTTTGTGTGTCCTCCCCATTTCTAAGTGGAAACAGGATCCCAGTGCATCAGTTTGAGACAACCTCATGTAACAGCAGCAGGCACAATCGTTTTTGATCACCATACCCCTAGGACAGCGTTATTCCAGATGTTGTGAATAAAGGTTCACTTTGTGTGTTTTCCAAGCACATGGGAAAGCAGGACTAGTATCTACTTTTGCTAGAAACAAAACCAGGGGAGACAACTGTTTTCATAGCTGGCAAACAGTGCAGTTGTGGTCTTATCTCCCTTGCCTTGCTGCATGCTTAGGATCTGTGCCTCTGCCTCCATAACTACCTGCTAGGCAGCCCAGCCCTCCAGCCTGGCATGCCCTGATGTCCAACCCTCTTACAGAGAGGGTATTTGGGGCCACTGGTCTATTGGGGCCAGGGCTTTTTTGTCAGTGGCATTTTTCCTAAAGTTATTTGGTTTTGGTTCCCAAGGTATGAAGTTGTGGGTCTGACTTTATACCAGTTCAACAATGGTTTTCTTAAAAATCTTGGCATTTAAATGCCTTCTCCTTGTTGGTGCCCATGACAACAGAACCATTGGTTTGGGTATTCTGTGTTAGCTCTCTCTGTGTGCAGCAAAATTCTTTTGCAGCTTTCATTTGATCTCACTAAAACTAGGGGGGCTAGGGGGGGAAGATTCACCCTGTTATGCAATTGCCCAGCTGATAACTGTGTATCAGTAGATTTTTTTAAAATAAAATTATCCTCATATCTTAGTTGAATTGCTCATATTTTTCTGCAGTGATATTGGAAGTTACTCGTGCCAGGAGATAACGGGTGCTCTGAAATGCTTCTTGAAAATGCTGACAGGATTTGGGTGGTGGAAAGATAAGAAATTATCTCTGCAGTTGCTTCATAAAATAAAATTTCAGTCAGATCTGGTACAAGATCTGGCAAACGCCAAGCTTTTTCTGTTCCGTAGAATGTCATTAAACTAATTTTTGTGCGTGATCTTTCTCAAGCAAAACTAATGTTGTTTTGCCTTTCCCCATAGTAAAAATTAATTAACTTCATAAATGGGGCATCTTGTGTAGCTTTTTTTTTAATGGAACTTAGGTGAAACAAAATACAATAGTTAAATAATCTGAAATGCTGAGTAGCTTTGTTTTGAAAGTGCTTTAAAGATTGGAGAAGTATTTGCTCAATAATTTTATTTAATTATGATGGATTCTAAATTGTGTGCTCTGAATTGCTTAAAAATGGTTTATCTGACTTCATCTTGGGCTGTTGTANTTATAATAAGAAATATCATTGACAATTATCAGAAGGTGGAAGATACTGGTCAGGTCATTTCTCTGTCAGTTAAGGATCTCAGTCAGTCAGGCTTTTAACACTGCTCTGGCTGCAGTTGTCTGCGTGTAATGATCTATATTATCTGCTTGTCAGCTGTTATTACTCTAGGGGTTTTTTTCTTTAGTGAAGGGTTTTTTTAATCCTCTTCAGTATATTTAATAAGATGAAGATCTGGTGTCAAATGTCCATAGTACATTTTTGGATTTTTGTTTATCACCATGTACTTTTTCCTGGTTAGAGAAGCGCTGAGAAAGGCCAAGTGTCATGTTTGATCATTTTTTAAAATATGATGTACTTCTGCTTCCACGTGTTAAAATCACAAAAGTTCAAAGGTTTCAAGGGATGTCAAGAAGTTCTTGGTGCCAATCTAATGTGTTATTGTATGCAAACATTTGGCACTAACATGAAAAACTGAGTGCCAATTTAAACACATCAGTTATACATTAATTCAGTGAATGGTAGTGATAGGTTAATAAATATGATTTAAATTTTTGTTTTGATTTGGAAGTAATATGGCTTGAGTGGAGGAGGCCGGAACCCTCCAGCTTTCAACAGTTTAGAGAAATTTGGGTGCATAGCAGGTCTACTTAAGGGTCTTGTCATAGCTTGGAGCAAAAACAAATCATATGCCCATGAATATTACTGGGGAGAACAATATATTTTTATACTTTGAAGGAATAATACCTAATGTGTGGGTAAAAAAAAAAAAAAAAAAAAAAAAAAAAAAAAAAAAAA
>VXAU01005259.1:1564975-1587230 GCA_013399695.1 Formicarius rufipectus | reverse complement strand
AAAAAAACAAAAAAAAAAAAAAAAACCAAACAAACAAAAAAAAAACCTACAGTCTTTTGAGTTTCTTGATACAGTATTTCTATAAGTGCTTTCAAAAAAACAATCTTCCCCAAAGGGAGGCCATGCCTTACCTGGTGCCTCAGGCTTTCTTGTGGACAGTAGCACTTCCAGGTAGGGCAGGCTGCTGCATTCTCCTCTCCAAACCTGTGCAACTCCTGTAAGCTGTCCAGAGTCAGTGTGGGTGAGTGTTATCTGATGTCTGCAAATCTAATATTGTAAATTGAATTCTGGGGGTTCTTGTTGTTGCTTTGGTTTCAAACATTCCCTTATACTTTACATTCTAAATATAGACTGAGTCCATGCCAAAGATCAAGTGCAAACACACAAAACCATCATTGATAAAAATTCTAGCATCTTTAATTACTTCCTCTGGAAGCTATAATTTGAATTGTATGATATTTTGGAGTAGCAGTAGGAGGGAATATCAGAAGAACAGCTATAATATGGTTTTGACCGTGTTAAGCTTTTCATCTGTACAAACTTAACTTTGTATGAACCGTGCTAATCATTTCATTTCTTGATTGTCTGGCAAGACTAACATTTCCTGCAAAGCGGGTCAGATCTAAAAAGAACAAAATCTAGAGCATAACTAGTGCTCCTGTGACTTCTTTTTTTTTTTTTCTTTCAGATTTCTAGCACTTAAAAATTATTTATTTTATGGCAAGTGCTTGTTGATAACTGGTAGTTGTGGCTGTGTGATAGCTTTGGAACTGTAGAGTTGGTTTAGTTTGACTGATGAGCCCAACACCATCTGGCAATGTTCATCATTAACTCCTGTCAAAGGAAAAGGCAAATGAACTCTTGTTATAATGGCAGGAAAGCTGTGGGAAAGGAAAAAGTTGGGAATGGAGTAGGGGAAGTGAGAGACCTAGAATGGAAATGAGAGGCTGATGATATTGAAGACAGTTGGAAAAAGATAAATCTGATTCAGCAAACAAGTGGTAGCAAACATGAGGTGAGAGTGGGAGCCTTAAAGGAGCATTTTTGAAGGAATAGAATAATGAAGAGTTAGTGGGAGAACAGATGGGAGGTGAAAAGAGTAAGAGATTGCAGCAGGACTGGGTGAATACGTGTATACCAATAAGTGGAGAGGAGGATTGTAGCCCTGGGTTCATAGGTGTTCGTGAGCTTTGAATGTGTATCCCAGTGTTGGAAATTAGACACAGTTCTGAGGTTCTTCCTTGATAAATATCGTGGGTATAAGCTGGTAAACACTACTGTACTGATGTGTATTCCATTACTGTTCTAGACCAGTGATTAAACATCCAACATGTCACTTTTCTCATCTAATGTCTTTGTGCAGCTTCTATAAAAATTTGATTTTGATGACCGCAATTTCAATTTGTTAGAAATTTAACAGATGTCTTTTCTTGCATCAAAACATGTATGACTGAAAATACTGGGAATGTAAAACATGAGTTATTTGTCCATGGGAGTTGAAGATATTGGTAATTTTTACTGGAAAAAAAATCATAAATCAGAACCAGAATGTGTGCAAGTAAATCAAGATGGCAATAAAAAGGATTCATTTTGAGTACAACTTTGATCCAGCTTATCGGATTTTTGTTCAGTGCAATGTCAAATAATGTAAACTTACTGGTTTCACAACACTGGAGGAGAGCAACAGCCAAGAAAGTGAGATGAGAAAATACTGGACTTGATGAAAATGCAAGCTGTTTCATGGAATTTGCTTAAAATACTCCAGTGCCCAACAGCTCCCACTGAGATTTCTAGCAGGAAATTTGTAGTTACACAGAGCTGTACATATGAAGAATACATTCTTATATATAGTTCTCCTCCCCTGTTTCTCTTGCATTGAGTGTAGTGAGTAGTTAAACTTACATTAGCTCTTCTGCCTCTGGGTACTGTCATGTGGAGGGTTAGAGGTGAAGTGACTCCCTTTATGGATGTACATTTGGTCACTTCAAAGAAATCTGAACTGGCAGGGGACCCAGGTTTGCAGTGTCCTTTGAAGCAGGGCTGTGGTGTGCAGCTGTTCAGCCACGCCTCCCCTGGCCTAGCATCACACCTTAGGTGGGGAAAAGCCAACAGGTAAGAGGAAATGTTTGGAGTAGATCGAAGAGTGGTTTTAAAGAGGTACATGACGGCTCTCCATGGCTGTGCTTTGCCACCCATGGCAGCAGAGGAGAAGGAAGGTGTAGGACAAGCAGCTCTCAGACTTGGGCTGAGTTCAAAAGGCAGGCTCAGAATCTGCTGTGAGAGGATGGAGAGTCTGCTTTTTACAGCTACCACATCTTTTCTAAGGAAGGTGGGGCTGCAGAAGTTTGGAGGACTAAATTGGGACTTCTGGGAGACTGTGTATTTGTGCCACTGAAGAGCTTTGTTCTGCAAATATCTACTTCATCCTGTTAAGAGGGATTTTTCTCGCCCCCACCCCCAGCCTCACCTACTGAGCTTCTTCAGTTGCCACTGGCTTCATCACCCTAAGGGTACAGGTTTTGGGGTTTTGATTGCGGTTTTTTAGCCTGTTTGTCCCGACAGTGATGTGTGTGAGGCCACAGCTGCTAACCAAAATCTTGACATAATCCTATGCACAGCATTGATATTCAAGAGTTAAACTGGTATTGTAGAGTATGGGGAGTATTAAATCATATTTAGTTTGTGTCAAGCAATTCCTTGTTTTGTAGGTTTTGTGTTTGCAGGTAATTTTAGTAGTGACCTCTTATGCCGGGTATAATACCCAAGTATTTGCAAAAATCCTTTGTTTTAATTCTGGTTGGAATTTATCAGAGTCAGAGCAGCTGAAGGCAACTTTTTGAACATGGCAGAAGTTTGTTACTGATTGAATTATCAAATTTTACCTTTTTTTTTTTTTTTAAACCGTATTTGTAAGCTAGACTTTGACTTGGATTTTTCTACTGTTAATGGAGAACTTTCTCTCGCAAATACTTAGACAGCTAAACTGTGGGGGCAATTTTCAGCTGACTTACTTATGGCTGTTGCTCTGTATTTTCCTGGTTTAAACTGGTGGGACATGAGAGACTCCTAGGATATGCTGGAAAAGGGCTGTAATGATTTTTTCCTATAGAGAAACAATTACTGGAAAGCTAGCACTGGGATTTTTTTATTTTTTTTTTACTTCAAACTATTCATGTAGAAGGGTCTCAAATGAAATACTACTGCCACCAATTTTTTATTCTCTGAAAGCCCAGATTTCATTATTTCCTAGTCTAGTTTTTTTTGTGTGTTTTGCCAAGAGTGACAATATTTGCATATTTTGGCACCAGAAATGCATGCACACAAGCTATTCAGTCTCTGGTGAGTGACTGCTCCCCTCAGGGTGAGCTATAAAGCTGGACCTATTCTGCTGATCTCTGTGTTTAGGGTGTTTGGCTTGGGAGTATATTGAGGAAAAGAATCTTTGCAGTCTTAATAGTTCTCCAAATATGCACCTTAGGTACTCACTGCTAAGCCTTTTAATTTACCTACAGACTATCTGTTGCAGTTTAATGATTGTTTACCCTAACACAAGTTTGTAAATGGTAAATATTTTGTGTAATGTGTTGCTGAGACAATCAGTCCATAATTGACTTAAATCTAAAGTGAGTCTCTTGCTGACATTGTGTTTATTGTTTGGAATGCCAAATTAATTACAGCATGTATTGCAGTTGCTGTATTATGAGCTCCATCTGTTTTTTATTAACTTTCTCTGTAAATGAGAAACTGTCAGTGCATACTGTTTCTTACGTTCTGAAGAAAAATTCTCTCAAACCCTCTAATTGTGTACTTTGAAAATTAAAGAACTGTTGTGTTTAGGTCCTGAGTTCGTTTATTTCTTTTGTTTTTGGAGCAGCTGACCCAGGCATAGATGACTCCTCCCTGTTTTGCAATAAATAAATGGACAGAAAAGACCATCCCAGGCCATTTGAAACTTGGCCACGGGAGTTTGTGTTGATTCCCTTGGATCTGAGGAGTTAGACACGCACAAATCCACAGCATCCCTTGTGCCAGCAGCTGGCAGCAAATCCTTCATTTACTGGAGTTATTTACAGGAACCACTTCAGAAACCAGACCCAGCCGTTAGTTCTCCCCTTTTGCATGCAGCGTAGGTGACAACCAAGAAAGCTTTTGCAGTCACATTTTCTTGAGCCTTTTGTCTTGCTTGTTGTTGGCTTGTCAGTTTCTGTGCTCTAGGGTGTGTGTCTGTAGCCATGAGTGCTGTTTCTACATAGAACTGTAAAATCATTAATTTGTATGGTTTCAGATAAAGATAAATTACATTTATGGTCACATTGGTGAATATTGTAAGGAAATAAATTCTAGATATCCCAGGAGCCAGCAGGCAAGCATTGTACTTTTAAGTACACTTGCTAAAGAGTGATTTGAATATGGTTCACTCCTGTAGAAAGAGTAGGAATAAGATTTTGGGCTTTTCTATGTTTGATCAGGACTTGGTATGCTTCCTGTGAAGAATAGCAGTTTGCTTATACTTGGGCAGATAAGGGAGAGGCAGAATACAAACAGAGTTGTAATATGAAGGGAATTATCAAGGGGCTTAACATCCAGTCAGAGTGCTTGGCAGTAACTGTAGTACAACTGCAATTTCAAGCCCTGGAATGTAATAATATAAACTCTTACCACTATAATTAAATTACTTGAAAGTAAAAATTGGTCAAGATCTTTGAGTAAAAAATGGAATTAGTTCATGTATTGATTTTGGATTTTTAGGAGCTTCCAGTCATTAGCAGATCCTTGCTATGTGCTCTGCCCTGCATCTGCATGTAAACTGGAGAGTGACATAGTGTTCCTCTCTGATTGCCATCCTTCTATTTAAACTCAATTTTTTGGACAGGAAAAGCAGTTTATCAGTCTTAGTGCTGAAATTACATCAGAGATGCTCACGATTAATTTCCCAAAGGTGAGTTTTGCTCTTGATCTAATACTGAGACTGATGAACAGAAGTGATGCAGAGAAAATTCGTCTGACAACAGCTCAAGATGGTTTCTTGATTTAAAAGGCAACACGGGGTGTCTTTCAGGTGTTTGTTGGTTTGAGTTTGGTTTTGGGTTTTTCTTATTTTTTTGTGTGGTGTTTTGTTGTTGTTTTCTGGTTTTTTTGTTGTTCTCTTTGTTTGGTTGTTTGTTTTTTTCCCAGCATATCACAAATAAATCACCCTGGCAGAGGAACACAGTGGGCAGTGAGTTGTTTACTTACTACAGATCCCTCCCTAAAAAAAAGCAGAAGCTTCTGAGTCGGTCACTGTCCTTCAGGAGCTGAAGGTTGTCTTCCCAGGTCAGCTGCAAACTGGCTGTTGTACTGGAGAAAATAATTTATCAGTAATAGGGTAGCCTTTTAATCTAAGTTATACAGTGTTACAGTGCCATACAAAAATTACCATGCTAAAAAAATCAAGAAATGGTAGATTACTACATTATTAGAATCTGTGATTTAGTATTCACATAAATTACTTGTATAAATGGATCTAGTGTTTTTTTAATAGTTAGAAATAGCTGTCACCAGATGGTTACCCTTTTTCTTGATTAGGTGCATCACAGTCAAGTTTAGAAGGACAAGGGAAGCACTGCCTTCCTTATTTGCCTTTTTATTCCTGGAGACTACAGCCTGCACAGCAGTGATCCATGGGAAAAGCTGTATGTTGCCATGATGTCTATATAAAAGATGTGTACCTTGTCCTTTTAAAAAATAATAAAAGAAATAATCTTGTTCAATGAATGGTGGAAACTAGTTGATAAACACAGCAATTTTCAAGTCAAATTTTGCACCCTTACTATTAGTGTAACTTCAAATATGTGTTGATATTTCAGATTTCAAGCCCAAGATGTTGGGATGGAATGTGTGTGATAATGATCTTTGTGTCTCAGAACATGTCTGCCTTCTTACAGCTTAAAAAAAAGAGATAAGGTTTTTCTTCTTTAGTACCTGTATGTTGTAATTTTTATTTGGTACATGAAAAGAAAAACTAGGCAGTGAATATGATCATCGTGTACTAGAATTCTCTTTCATAAAAGGCTACTCAGCCATTGAATCAGTATTACTGTGGACTGTTACACTAAAGCTTATTGGATTGTCAGTGCTATAAGAAAACCTGTGTGTTGTGCTGCTGTGAGTGCTGGTTATGCCTGTCTCTGTGCCCTGACACCACCTGGGCAGCTGGTGCAGGCACTTGTGCACTGGGATTTATGAGCAATAAATCCCATACATACACAGGTCTTTTATTATAAGTAAGAAAAAGTAAGTGCTCTCAATAATGTGTTGAAGATGAGTCAGACAAGTTCTGTCAGAGGTCTAAGCTCAGTCTTTAATAATAGTTCACTCTAATGCAAGTAGTGAAACCATCTAATGGGGCTTTTTGTGCTTGATGTTTGCAGTATTTGTTCAGTACTTGCTGTTGACAATGCAGTAGTCAGAAATGTCTCTCCTTCCTGCCAGCTGATGATGTGTCACCATTTGTATGCTCCAGCTGTGGCTATTCCTGATGTTGGGCTTTGGGTCCCAGTGGGCACCAGTGTGTGGTTTTCCTTGGCTCACAGACCTCCTGTTCCAGCTTTTCAGCTTCTGCTTGTTCTGTCTCCAGTCCTGGCTCATCAGGACCTGCCTGCAATCCCCTGCCCAGGCTGTTTGCTGATGGGGATCTCCCCTCTGGGGAGAGGATCCTGCTCCTCTCTGGGGTCCCGCATCTTTTCACTGTGGTCATTGCATTTCAGATCCTTACTTGGCAGCTGATAAAGTCCCCGATATTTTTCACATAGACCTCCTGTGCCAGGGTTGGGTGGCAATTTTAGAGGTACTCTTTAAAAGGCAAATGCACTCATAGTGCATGATCTGATTATGCCTTCCTGTAATCTGAAATAGGATTCATTGTCATGTACTTCATGTAGGTGTTGCTACTTGATTAGCTCTCAGGACAGCTGTTGAGATATTTCTTTATTGGACTTTATATTTTTCTCTTTTCTTAGAAAAAACAAAACATGCAAACAAAAACCTCTCCATCAGGAATACAGTTGAAATAACATCTAAAAATGCGATCAACCAGGAGAGGAGAACTTTTCTGGGGAAGAATTCATTTCACAGTGTGATCCTAAAACAGACAAAGTAATAAAGTATTTGTAGTGACCAAAAATATTATATTAGCTGTCTTTGTCTTTAGTCACCAGATGTCTGATGTCCTATTGAGAACCAGCTGTTCCTGTCTTTCCAATAGCATTTAATTTAATACTGTTCTCAAGAGGACAGTTCTGTTTGTCCTGTTGACTCAGGTGCATGTAGTGCATTAGGTTTTTCCGAGGACTAGCTGCATCCTCCTGGTCCAGCCTCAGAATTGATACTTCCCAGTGGCTGCATCCAAACCAGCTCACACAGTGCAGTCAGTTGGAGCAACACGACATTAAAAGGTGCAGCAGTCGGGGAGCAGCGAAATGCAAAGGGACTGTAGCTGGGTTTGGATATGAGAGAACTGCAAAGAAGGTTTGCATTTAGGCTCACGAATCAGATTATGGGTTTTTTTGTGTAGCAAAACAGTCCCTACAGCTTTTGAGAGTGTTGGTGTAAGAAACTAAAATTATCTTATGGCTTATGCATCAAAATTGTAAACCTGAGTTATGAGTCTGTGTGGAATGAAGATATGACAGTGTCATTTTGGATAGGAATATTGTGGGTTGGTTTTTATGTCCTCTTTCCAGTTGATCTTATAATCCTATAGCTCTTTTCTTCCCTTTATTTTCTTTCCCAGGCATTGTGGTTCTGTGTTTGTGCTTTGATATACAATGACAACAGATATTTAAGTAATGAGGTGTGAATTCATTGCTTCCATGCTGACAACAGCAAGACGTAACAGGCTTTGTGTCCTGCTGAGAGATTGCCTTGCTTTTTTGGGTGACTGCTTAGGCTAAAGGATGAAGAGCAACTGCCCAAGAAGCAGCAGAATTGTAACATGGCCTGTGCCTTTTGGTGGCTGACTGCAATTACAAAATGTCCCTTATGCCTTTTCTTAGCAAAAACATAATGAGGAATTTAAGCTAATTGTGATAGTAAGAAACTGAAATTGTGTGACTCAAATGGAGTCTCTGGGTGATTACAATTAATTCATTCTTATTTCTTCTTTTCAGGTTTTCTTCTCCACCTTGGCCTTCCCCTTCAAATCTGGTCACTTTTCTGTTTAAATTGCCATAAGATCTGTTACCTCTTCTTTGTCTTACGTCTTTGCTTATGCTTTAAGAGAAGTCTTTTCAGCCTCTGTCACTGGTCTGAAATCCAGCCATCAATAGCATTATTTCTGCAAACATAGGTGCAGGTAATCTGTTTTTTAACACTTATCTGATGTTCCTGGCTAATTTTCACTTAATTTCGGGCATTCTGAATTTTCAGTCTTCTGCTGGGCTGTTTCGAGGCCTCTAAGAGGCCCAAATGTGGAATTGAGCTATGATTTGATGTACAAGTGCATCTCATTTCATTTGCGATACTAGATCAAACAGATATTTCACTTTAAAAAACCATTTGATTTAAAGTGGCCTGCTGCAGATTTTGAAGGGGGGTTTTTTGAGTTATGCTGAAATGTTTGAGAAAAAAGATTTTCTCTGCTCCACCAGAGATTGCACAGGATTTCTTGGGGTTTCTGTGTGCATAAGGTCAGTGTCTTAGTCTCTGCTTTGTGAATACCTCTGTATGTCTTCCTGTGTATGTATTTGTGTGTGTAAGTGCATTACCATAAATGATGGAGAGAAATGAGGGAGGGGACTGTAGGCTTCACATCAGACAGTTGTTGCAGGGCAGGACTGGAAAGCAGTGCTCTGGTAGTTGTTGCTCCTCAGGTAACTGAGTAACAGCAACCAAAAGGACTGAAGGGTTGGAGGTAAAACTGCTTTCCCTGGAGCTGTGGAAGGAGCAGTGCAATAAGTATTTACTTTTTCTCAGCATCCTTCTCGTGCTCTGAGTTGAGCAGGAATTCTTCTAAGGACAGTCTGGAGTAAGACTTGAGTAAGTGGGGAGAGTTAAGAGTCAACAAGTTCTGAGAAGACAAAGAGTCTTTCAAATGTGTGTGCACATATAGGCAGCAGTTCTAGCTCTTCCCAGGGACATTTCATAATCAGTTGTTTGTCCACAGCAAACAGATCCCCTAGGATGCCCAGAGCCTTGGGATATGTCTACTCTGAAGACACTATTAATTGCTTGCAGCCCATGTTGAGTTCCATGGTGCTTTGGGTAGGCTTTTGATCGTGCCCAAATTAGCTAGTTGAAATCTTGTTTAGCGATGATGATGCTGCAGTCTAATTTCAACTGGGTGGGGGGCGAAGAGAGAGAAAAAGACAAGTCCCAGTGGGGGGGGGAAAAAAAAAAAGCTGAGTGATGTCTTAGGATACTCAGGAGTCTGCAGTAGGAAATGGTTGGCTGTGTTCTGCCTTAATACAGGAGTACTTTTTTTCTTCTGTAGTTTAGGTCCTGGGAGGTGACTTTAGTGCATTAAAGGGCTTTGGAGAGAGGATGAGAATTCTTTAAAACTGATAAGCCAACAGCAACAAGTGCCCAAGTGACAAATTTACTTTATTTATTCTGTCAGGTTACTTTGTATGTGCCCTTATTTATGAGCATTTGCTGAATGCTTTTAGCCTCAATGATTCTTCTCCATGGCAAGGGTTTGAGTCTGTGTCAAGTCTGTCTTGGCTATTACCAATCCATCTAGTTTGGTCTATAACTGTACACACAGTATTTCATAATCTTTTTAAATCATTAAATAGTTTCAATTCAATTATCCTTTCCCCCCTATTAATAGGAAGCCTTACTTGACCTTTTTCCTTAATTCAGTTCTCTTATAGGCCTGTCTTGTTGTAGGGGTAATAATGTGCTTGCCCTTTCAGCTGAGAACCTACCAACTTACGTGTTCACTTGGTTTTCCTTTTGTAACTTGTCCCTTAGAAGTGTTGGGTCTCTTTTGTCTTTGTTTTTGTTTGAATGGCTCAAGTTCAGTAATAGTCTTGGGCTATTCAGATCCTAATCAGCCTCGTATTAAGAATGACTGTCATCTGGCCTGGTGTTGCCCAGTTGTCTGGCTATTTTTAGAGTAGTGGTATTCGTGTCACTTAAGTAAAGGCTGTTCATCCTGTAAACAAGCGGGATGCATAGCTGTGGTTGAAGAGCTCACCAGACATTAAATGTAACATCTGAATTGCAGGAGAGGCCTACACAGTTAAATGGCTTAATTATTTGAAATACTTCTTTCCTGGCAAAAATTAGAGTAGATGCATTTGCACTGGCACAAACATTTTTGCTTGGAGGGACTTTATTTTGTTTGCTGGAGTTTTGCTCACAATAGTAGCAGAAAAGCTGGAGGCTTCCTGGTATATCTGTGGACAAAGGCTGAGGAGGTGAAACCCTGCCAAAGTGTGGAGTGAGGAATTTGAGAATAGGAGCAATAAAAGACCACTTGAAGGCAGGAGTCTGGCAAAATGGAGACTGCTGAGAAAAATTTCCATCCTTTTCTGTTGTGTAACTTTAGCTTTCTATTCTATGTAAATATTTATCCATTCTGGAGAAGGGGCAAGGGTGGGGGGAGTGTGTTGAAAGTATTTTTTTTTCTTTTCCATTCTTAAGGAAAAATATACTGCCTTTCAGATTTGATTGAAAAGATAGATTATTATACAATGGCATTTTTAATGTTTTGCAAGACACCAATCGTGTTGTTTCTGAGTCAAGATCTTTTCCAGTGTCTGACACTCCACTTGTATTTAAAACATTTAGAGCCCAAAATTCTGTGTTTATAAATATTTTGCAAAGCTTTGCTGTCTCATTTTTTTTAATTCAAGGTAGGTGCCTGTTCCTTGCTCTGTCTCTATCTTTATGTAGAGAATACTTTGTTGTATTCAGAAGCTTAAAAAAAAGCAGATGGATTTTTTTTTCCCCTATAAAAATAGGCATCACATCATGTGTTTCTCAGGGATGAAGAATGACATGACATCACCTGGACACAAGGGGCATTGTTGTGGCTCCAGTCACAGCAGGAGCCAGTTCTGTGGTTGACCTTTTTCCATGGGTACTTTGATCCCCATTAGGGCTGTGTGCAGGTGCCACGGCCACTTGGACCAATGTAGATACTGACTGGAGGGTGAGTTTATGCTTATCTGTACTGTCAGTACTAGACATGCATCAACCTTGTTATACTTTTATGCCTAACAATCCTCTCTATGCTTTTGGGAGTGCTGTTTATATTTTTTGGGACTTAGTGCATTGCTGCTGTCACACCTTGTAGGTGTTTCAAATACTAAATGTAGAGCTTTATCCAACAAAGATTTTTGTCTTAGTACTTAGACAAGGTAGTATTTTTGTTCTAAATTAAACTGTTAATCCATAGATCAACAAATTGATATTTGTCTATCAAAAAATCCCTATAGGAGGCAGGGAAAAATTTTATGTTCAGCCCTGCTTGCTGTAAATACAGTAGCAAACAGACATAACTTGTCAAATGCAAGTACTAAACACCTCAAGTTTGTGGTGATAAGAATAATAAATTGTCTGGAACCCTTCTCAATTATATAGTTCCTTACTAGTGGTAACAGCTTCAGAAAGCATTTGGAACACTGTCCAGTTTTGGACTTTACCACAGATTTGTTCAGATGAAGTAGAAAGCTGAAATGGAAGGTAAATGTTGATTCCATTAGGGACGAGTTTTCTGTAAGACATTGGAGGTCAAATGATCTCCACTGGACTGCACTGCAAGAAGCTTGGGAGAAACTTTCCTTGCACTTACCTCTTGGTAAATCTGCCTGTAGTGTTTACAAACCAAGTCCTTTACTTTGAAAATAAAACTTGGTGGGGGTCGGGGCAGTGGAAAGGGAGGTTCTCTATTTTTCTTAATGTTTAGTCAAAACAGAGTATTTAGGATTGGGTTTAGAAAGAGTTATATAATGATAGGTGGTTTGAATGGTATAGATGGACCTTCACTGTAAGACATTCTTGAACGCTGTGGGCTCTTTAATCTTGGGGCAGGTGGTTGTGGAGGGGGGGGAAGTTGTAGAATGGGAACCAGTGAACATAAGTGTTACATACCAGGCACAAATCTGGGATGCTGAAACTGATGTACCATTAGAGAGTTTTCCACATTTTCCAGAGGAACTGCAAAGCAAGCAAGCTAATTGATTCCATAGGTATATTAAGAAATTTAGTTTGTCATACACAGAATATCACTTTAAAATTCAGCTGCAGAAACCTATGACATTGATCTAATTGTCTCTAATTTTTTAGTCCATTCCTGCCATGATCTGTTTGTTGATTGTGTTATTTGGGTACTTGTGGGTTTTCCTGCAGGTCACCTGTAGTTTCAATGTGCTTTCAACTTCTGCAAAGCCAGTTGAAAGACTTGAAAACCTTCTAGTTACAAGTAACTCTTCTCCAGCAAAATTTGATGGGGATGCTGTATATAAATTGTGGAAGGAAGAGAGAGTGAGGAAGTCTAAAAGGAAGAATTTCTTTAACTCAAAATTGAGCTGCTTCATATCCATGACCAACCACTTTGTCATTGAGAAGTCATGTAAGGAGAGGATACTTAAATCAATTTTGAACAAATTCATAGCCTATTTTAGAGTTGTCACTGGCATCAGTGGATTCTTTTTTGCTTTGTGGATTGTTCTTTGGCTTGATTTCAGATTTTTTTTTTTTCATATTTATAATCAAATGTGTATTAAAATATAAACTTTGCTAGTATGTGAAAATCAGCTCCAGGGTGGTGGTGGTGTGGTCTTGTGTTTTTCCTGGTTGTATTTAAAGGGCACTTGGAGCACACATAGTGTGCTATGATCTGCTTCTGGGAATTTCTGACTGCAACATCCACTTCAAATATCATTCCCAGCTTAAACACATTAGAACCACATGGCTTACTGTCAACTTAAAAAAGAAAAGAAAATTTGCCCTTAAGGCTATTCTGTTGGGTTTTTGTTTTACTTTGCTTCCTTGTGAAACGGCTGAAGCAGCAGATTTTTGGAGCTTCTGTAGATTCTCTGTGCCTACCATGTTTTTGTGACTAGAGGTTTTTCCATTTTTCAAAATAAAATGCTTCTCGGAACTCAAAAATGCTACATTTTTCATGACTTTCATGAAACTTGGCAGTGAATCCTGTGTTCCTTCAGTGTTTCTCCGTCCCCAGATGAATGTGCTCAGAGCTTCCCAGTGGTGAAGACTGGAGACTGTTTTTTTTTATTGTTGGAATGTGAAGGGTATCCAGGCAAGGCTTAAACAGTTTCAACTTGCAACTGAGTAGAACAGGTTTACAATCCTAAGTTGTATTATTTGGCATTTCTTTAGTATTTCTTTCAGTCATTAAGATGATGGGAAGGGCAGATATGTTGTGTTACAGCTATGTTTTCTTCTGCCATTGAGAATATATTTGCTTTCTTATTCCCTAAGATGCATGTATCTGTCCAGCATAATGAATTCCATTAATTCATGAGTCAGAAGAGGGTTGAGAATTATTTTTTTTCTGGGAACAATCTATTTTGCATCACAGGAGAAAACCCACTGTTAGATTGTGAAAGGGCAGGGGAAAGAGCAATCACCTGCATTATCATGTCCTTGTTTCTAATCATTAGAAAGGTGGGAGTGCTTGGGCAAATTTTTTTGTTGGTTTTAATTGAACCTTCATTTTAATGTTTTGACAGTTTTGTGTTGTGGCACTTCAGGCTTTTGGACACCAGATGGTGCTGCTAAACTGGCTAATGTGGAATTTTCACACTTTTTTGAGTAATTGATACTTGATTTAGTTCCCAAGTCAGGTCTGCACTTTCCAACAAGGTGTATTCCAGGATGCAGAGCTGTACCTGATAGCTCAGCCTAAAACCTTCAGGTGTTTAAAGGCAGTGCTCTGAAAATTACCATGTAAACCAAATGGGGTGTAGAATCAGTATTTTAGAGCTCACTGGGCAAAACCTGCCATCAGCTGGAATTCCTCCTGTGTACATATCCTAAAAACAAATCTTAATTTATGTACTTGTCACTTCAAATATTTGATTTGTGCAAGTGTCATTTAAATTTGATTTGAGAACTGAAATCAGAAAACTTCAGGTGGAGGCACCTTCTAGTGCCAGGTTAAAACTGCCAAAGATAGTTCTAGAGGCTCAGTAAATATAATGAAGTGATGCTGAGGGAGGGTTTGATGGGGCTCTCCTTAGACATTATCTGTGTTAAACTTGAGAAAGGCTGCCCAAAAAAAGCTGTTGCTATTTGTTTGACAAGACACGATGGCTTAGCTGTGTGGTTGCATTGCAGACAATTTTTATAATACTGTGATGTACATTTGGCATTTGATTCCTATTAATTTTCATTTGGTTATGTGCAATAAGTTCATCTTGATCATGGGGCTGAAGGAATGGAACAGTTTGATCTTTGCTGAATCCCAAAGGTTGGGATTTATCACTGAACTGTAAATAATGGGTTGAAATTTATATAGGCAATGAGGAAATATTTTGATAAAAACTTTTAAGAAAAATACAGTTAAATATTTATTCCTTTTACAGATCCCCATATCAAAGTGTCTGGAAAAAAGGAAAATGTTAAAGAAGCGAAAGAGAAAATCATGTCTGTCTTGGACACAAAAGTAAGGAACTTATTTAGAATGATATTTTAATCCCTAATTTTGTGGTGACATTGATATCTCTAATAGGGACAGTTAAAGAGAAGGTATTTATAGACTCTCTGAAGCAAATTCTCCAATTTATGCCTTAAAATGTTGATATTGGAGTATACCCACATATTAAACATTCTTCAAGAAAATACTTGCTTAAAGCTGCTTTTCCATACCTGAAGTTTATAGAAATAATATTTTCAGCCATATGGCTAAAAGCATACATGGTTTCTTCATCAGACTTGGTTTTTTACTTAAAAATCTGAAATACAGCTTCGCTGCAAACCCTAGGTTATGCAACCACTTCATAGAACCTAAAATTTTATTTGAAATTCAATTTTAGGAGCATTCATGCAGTTTTACTTTTAACTGTTATCTTGCACTCTGAAACATTAGGATCAGAGTATCTAAAATATCGTGTCTTGACTAGGGGTCTCTTGTGTTCATCAGATCTTATTTTCTTACAGTAGCAAGTTTTTTGGGGCAGTGTGTATGGCTCCTGTGTAGCTGTATGGCAGTTTTCTTATTCTCTGAGCAGGTTGCCAAAAGGAACAGTCCAGTGAGAAGCACTGTTGTTTGAACAACTATTCATGACATTATTATGGACTGCTAACAATACAGCTTTTAAGAACAGCTGTAGGCAGTGTATATGTAGTTTGAAAATTCATGTACCAGAACATTTGCATGTTAAAGGAAGAAAAAATTGTTGCTTTGGCCCATGGCTTTGATTTGCCAAGTCTTCATTGTATAATCTTGTCAGATCAGACAGGGATGCGTGAGTGCAAGTGAAAAACACACAGAATTAAAAGAAATTAGAATGGACTGCAAAAGGGCACTTAAGATAGTTGATAAAAATTTATGTGGATTTTAAAAGTGAAACCTTTTCTGAAGATGCATCTTTTGGGGTATTCATTTCCATATTATTTCCTCACTGGAAGGAAAATGTGGCTAGCTTAGCATCCAACTGTGATCTGTATCAGAATCATTCTTGAGTAGAAGCTAAGCCATTGCAAAAGTACTCTGGAAATACAATTCTAATGTCATTCTTGAAGTTATATTGCTCTTAAATATTCAGGTAGGTTCTGCTGTGAACAGGTCTAACCATGGGTGCTTGATTTTCAGAGCAATCGGGTAACCTTGAAGATGGATGTCTCACATACAGAACATTCTCATGTGATAGGTAAAGGTGGCAATAATATTAAGAAAGTGATGGAAGAAACAGGATGCCATATCCATTTTCCAGACTCTAATAGGAATAATCAAGCAGAGAAAAGCAACCAAGTAAGTATTGTTTAATACTGAGCTCATTTGTATTGTAATTCCTGAGAGTATAAAGTATTTCTCAACTTCTTTCGTCAATATGGTTTTTTTGGGGATGGTGAGTTCATGTTCAGGGAAATTGATTTTTGATACTTCCACTCTGTGGAAAGTGCAGGGCTTCCTAAGTGAGAAGATCCTTAAAAACAGATGGAAACAATTTGTGATGGCTCATGAATCATTTTAATATTTTTAAGATGAAATTACTTTGCACATACAGAAGTCAACAACTTAGTGTGAATGGTAGAGAAGTAGTATGAGAAAGATCTGGTTTTTGTTTGGTTTTTTTTTCTTGATCCACACCCGACTTACTCAGCATCTTGATTAATTTCTTGGTGCTTTTTGTTTATGGTGTAACTTAGTTGAAGACTGATCTTAAGAGATTGCTAGCAAAATTGAATGTCCTATTGAGAGAGTTCAGCTTCATTAGAATAAGTTATGAACCTGAATAGTACATCTTTTCTGGTGCAAATATTGCTGGAATGTTCACTTCCAAGTTCCTCATTATTGTCCTTAGAATTCCCTCCTGTGCCTCCTGATAGCTGCTGAGCAAAATACAGTGATTTCAAAATATTCAAGAACACCTACTGTTGCTGAGTATAAGCACTGAGCACATGTATGCAGTAGTAATTCCACTGCTTGACCCAAATCACTGTTTTATTTGATGTATCCATTTTTTTCCTAGTCACTTAAACCTGTGTATCCTAAGATGCTGTAACATGCATAGATTATATTTTTTTTAACTGGCTGTAGTTTTAAGCTAGTGTTTATAGAACATTTAGGGTGTCACCAGGTGTGAAATAAGTGTAGCTTTGTTTAGATCCTTTTTGTAAGCAGAACGCTGTGGTGCAACGTTTTCTGTATTCTTACTCTTCCAGGTGTCTATTGCCGGGCAGCCAGCTGGAGTGGAGTCTGCAAGAGTTAGAATTCGGGTAATAGTCTGTTCTAGGGTAATGTTCCCTTGAAAGCACCTGAAAGGATAAAAAATATATAGATTTGAGTACCCTAGGGTTGTCTGGCTCTGTCTTATGACAGCAGAAATAGAGGAACACATGTGAGTATCCATGTGGGTAATATGCAAACGGTATTAAAATAGTGATTCACATTCTGGACAGATTTTTAACAAGGCCAAGGTGGGCCTTGAACAAGAAGTCTACAGTATAAACAAGATGCAAATTATTCCATACATTCCATGTGTTGAAAGTTGCATCTTAACTAACCCACCACAGATGGCCTGTAGAAGCTCAGGCATCCTATGTGAATCTATGACTTAGGAAAGGCAATTGCTGACTCTTAAATTCTAGCAGTTTTCACGTCTAATTTGTGTTAATAATTTGGTGGAATTCAGTGCCATTGTTCACCTGTAGCAATTTTCTATCCTTTCCATCTAGTTTTTGTGTGTATTTTGGCATGGCTAATTGTAAATCAAAGAAATTGACAAGTTCCTCTCAGTTGTTTAGTCAGATATGTCTCTTACACAACCTTGGTCTTGACAGTCACAAAAGATACTCGTTTCCTTAGCTTTGTAGATGACTTCAGGGTTCCAGTTAATCCATGACAGAAAAGGGATTTCTCTAGCAAGTTTACAAATACTGACATGTTTGCAGACCTACATGAATAAGTATGGGAATTCACTTGGCTTTCTTATTGCTGCATAGTTACAAATATGCCCCTGCTATTTTGGAGAGAAAAAAAATCCCAAACAAACAGAAAATTAAACAACAACAACAGACAGCCCAAACAAACAAAGCACTCCAGTGTCCTTGGAAAAGTTGGTACGCCTTTCCAATTGAATTAACTCTGGGTGGAGGATGTATTATGTCAGTTTAATCATCACTGACCAACATGTTACGATTGAGGAATAAAGCTGTTGTAGTTTAGTGAGTATGATTTTGCTTTTCAGTATTTGCTGTTCATTGTTGTTGCAGGAGCTGCTTCCATTGGTACTCATGTTTGAATTGCCTATTGCTGGAATTCTCCAACCCATCCCAGATCCTAATTCTCCAACAATTCAGCATATATGTCAGTCATACAATATTTCAGTTTCCTTTAAACAACGCTCTCGAATGTATGGTGCTACAGTCATTGTCAGAGGGTCACAAAACAACACGAGTGCTGTGAAGGTACTGTGTGCTCTTGAGTCAGTTTCTATGTGTCATATATTCATACCTTAGATACCTAAGAAGTGTATTGGTGGTATATCCTGTCTCATCAGTACACGTTACTGTATTATCACTTGAAAAGCCTGAGGTTTGAATTTTTAAGTTTTTTTTTAACTGATGTAGATGAGGTGTAAATATGCATAGAAAGTAGTTTTAAGTTTAGGATTTGGCATTGTTGTTGATAAAGTTTTCATCTGGTTTTCGTCTCTTGCACACTGAGTTTTCAGCAATTCTGGAATATGTGCTGATCTTAACCCATCTTTTAATCAAAAAACCAAACAAACAAAAATCAAAACAAAACACAAAACAACAACAAAAAAAACAAACAAAAACAAACAAAAAAAAATACACCTCCCCCCTTAAATTGTTCATGCTTAGCTCTTCTTAACATGCCCTCCAATATATAACCTTGAAAGCAATCGATAAAACTGGTCTTTCAAAACCAACACTGGGAGATGTGAGTTTGACAGTCAAAAATAGGAACTGCCATGAGCCTGTTTATCTTAATGAAGTGTTTGTGTTGAGAACTGGCAGTATGAG
The DNA here is from genome assembly GCA_013399695.1 of Formicarius rufipectus. NCBI lineage: Eukaryota > Metazoa > Chordata > Aves > Passeriformes > Formicariidae > Formicarius > Formicarius rufipectus. The sequence goes on along the minus strand of VXAU01005259.1, from coordinate 1,568,567 downwards.
AGATTGAGATGGTCCTGGGTGGGTGTATCTCAAGCCAGTAAGAACATCGTAGGCCAAAAATGAAAGGCAAATGTTGCAAGTATACTTACCCAAATCTCTATCAACTTTCTTGCTGCCATGTGTGGCTGCAGAAGGTCTATTGGGACCAACTCTGTGATACTGTCTTACTGCCTTCTTCAGTGGCAATTAAATGCTGCTTTTAGTCATAAAATGGGAGTAGTGGGTGGAGTTTAGTCCATTTGTTACCTTAAACAAATCAGTCATGGTTTTAAACCAAACAGTATTTTGTTTATCTTGTTTGTGGAGTGCATGACAAGTAAGGAAGCACTCTGAATGTTGTGTATGCCTGTGAGCACTGTCTCACCACTTTGCTTCATTTTCCCCCAGGAAGGAACAGCCATGCTCTTGGAACACCTGGCTGGGAGCCTGGCCTCTGCAATCCCTGTGAGCACACAGCTTGACATCGCAGCACAGCATCATCTCTTTATGATGGGTCGAAATGGCAGCAACATCAAACATATCATGCAGAGGACTGGTGCTCAGGTCCACTTCCCTGACCCTAGTAACCCACAGAAGAAATCCACTGTCTACCTCCAGGGCACAATTGAGTCTGTCTGTCTTGCCAGGCAATATCTCATGGTAAATACTTTCAGTGAGACTTGCATGAAGAAATTTCCAGATTATAGAAAATATGATCATTCTCTGTGTATTTATGTGTCAAATATGAACATATTTGTTAATTGTCTTCACGAGGGAGGATTGCTACTCATGCTGCACAAAGCTGATTGAATTGAGTGCCCTATTTTTGCCAGTGTTTGTAGTTAGCTAAAGTATTTGTAATCTCTGGTAACAATGACTTAAAAATGACTTTGGTAATTTAAATTGCATATGTTGCATTTTTATTTATGATAACAATCTACTTTGGAGTAGAGGCAGATTTTTGGAGTGTTCTGTTGATGTTGGATGATGGNACTTGCCTTTTCTGTGTTTGTCAGGTAAGTAGGTTTCTTTTGAGAGGAAATATCAGGAATTTCTAAGTTCCCACATCGACAAGTTTTCAAAGAAATTGGGAAATCATAGGAAATAATAAGTCTTTCTGCAGTCTTCCATTTTTATTTTTTTTTATAGAATCATAGCCACACTTCTGTGAGACCTTTTGTAAAAATAGGTCTGGTGATGAATATTATTATTTGTAGATGTTTTTGTTATATTTTCATTCAGCAGGCTTTTGGTGAGATACTCTGATATTTTCTGCAACTTTTTTTACAGAAACATTTTGAAAATCCAAGTATGAAGTGCTCTGAGCATTCTGTTACCTTTGATTATTGATTTTGGTGTTTTTTAAATAGACTACATCCATAACTATTCTTTTCAGAGAAGTTCATGTTGTGCAGTTGAGCTGGGTCTGTCAGTCTTCCTGTGGTCAAAATATTTAAGATGCCTTGTTTTATTGTTTTTAAACTTAAAATTGCTTTATTTGAGGTTTTGGAAGCACGCTGCAGCCATAGGAGGTACTCTTGAGAAGTGTTATTTAATATTAAATTATATTGAACAAGTGATCTGAAGATTAAATAAATCAATTTGCTGCTTTTCAGTTTGAAGCCAAAGCAGGAAACTGATTAAGACCATTTCTGTGAGTGTATCTTAGCATGGATTTTTCCCTGATACATGTGATACTGTTTATTGTGAATCTAAATTCACCAGAAGCAGGATTTGTTTTTCACTGACTTTTTATCCTCTATTTTTGTTATGTTATGAGAAGAAATCTGATAGTTTCTGGGTATCCTGTGACCATTGAGTTTTTTGTTGTTTCACCGGTCTGGGCCTTTTTTAGCAGTGCTATTTTTTTTTTTAGTTTTTTATGCTCTGAAGTTTTAGTATTTCAGGTGTGCTACAAATATCCATATCACTGGAAAATACTTACCTAGCTGATGGGACAGGAGACAAGAAAGATCAAAGTGAAGACTTAGGCAATGGTGACTTGCCAATCAGCTTTTTAGAGTTGTGTTTACTCTTCTCAGACATGGCTTAACATAAGACATCTCACTATGAGCCCTGCTAGCAATTCCTGATTTCATTAGTAGTACTGGTTTCTGAATTGGAATCCTCCAGACATCTCAGCTCTGTATAAATAACTAATCAGGGTGCATATGTGCTGATTGGAATGTCAAATATTTAACAAATCATTTCACCCTTACACTACCAAACTTTGTTCAGACTCCCAGGGCAGAAAGATACACCTGTGTCCTTGCATACAAGGAAATGGCTTTCCTTAAAATGTCTTCCTTGCTGTTTTTTCTGAACTTTTGCTGTCACGATGTATAAATGTTACAATGTCTAGATTTCAGTTTATTGCTAACTTTTTCATGGGAAAAGGGTCACTTGTAAGTGTTGGGCATTTTTTTTGTGCCTTTCTTTTCAGGGTTGCCTTCCCCTTGTGCTCATGTTTGATATGAAGGAAGAAATTGAAGTAGAACCACAGTTTATAACACAGCTAATGGAGCAGTTAGATGTCTTCATCAGCATTAAGCCTAAGCCAAAGCAACCAAGCAAGGTTTGTGCAAAGCTGCTTCATTCCTTTTTGGCTTTCTTGGCAGCTTCATAGAGCTGATGAGTTGACATGTGTGCTCTTCCTCTCTAAATTGATGGATCATAAACTTGTAAAAGGCATATATATTTTGTGCCTGAAATATCAGTTTAAACAGTCCAGCAGCTCTCCTTTCTGATAATTTGACTTTCATTAAATGTTAGATAACGCAGGAGTTGGCTTTTGTATGGAACATAAAGGAAATAAACTATGAGGAGACAAATTGTATCTGAATTAACTGCCCTTGACTGGTTTTTAAAGAAATTCATCTAAAATCAGTGTTCTTTAGCAATAAGAATTAAGCAAAAAGCAAAAAAAAATGTGACTAAGAAAAGTTGCCATTATATGCAAGATCTTGAAAAAAGACATGAAAAGCAGAAATACAAAATACTTCTAATGAGAGGTGTAAAATATTCAGGCATGTATGAATAAGGGCCACTGCAGTTGTCTGTGTGGTTGTATATAATGCTACAGCAGGCAAAAATTTGAAGTGATTGTGTCAGTAGGTAAGCTTCCCTGTGTGGGGATATATAAAATCAGTACAAAGAAACACCCTGCAGAGGATGTACAAGAAACAGTTTTTTGTAATTTAATATTCCAGGCATTTATTACTTTATTCTCAGACAGCTGTGAATTTAATAGCTGAATTTAATAAGAACAGCTTTTCTTGTCCACCTCAAGGTATAGACCTGAGGTAAAAGAGAAGATAAGATTTTAATTATTGATCCACTTACCTTGATCTTGGGGTGCTTAACATTTGGTGTGCTAAATAGCACCAAGGTACAATAGTAATGCATTTTCTTAGAAAGATCTTCTGTAGTTTCCATTGCCAGTGAATATGAAATCCCCAAACCTACTATCAAGGCCACTGAATTTGACCAGTCGGTAATAGATGTTAGCACATGTTCTCTCATACTGCTGTTCTTGGTATCCGTGGAGGAGCAATTAGAAGAGTTATCTGTGTTGCAGATCCATGTTATGGGGGTGTGTTACTTATTTTCCTTT
>VXAU01005259.1:1394396-1564919 GCA_013399695.1 Formicarius rufipectus | reverse complement strand
TTTTTTGTTTTGTTTTGGTTTTTTTTTTTTGTTGTTGTTGTTCTTTTTCTTCCCCTACAGTCTGTGATTGTAAAAAGTGTTGAACGAAATGCCTTAAATATGTACGAGGCACGGAAATGTCTCTTGGGTCTTGAAAGTAGTGGAGTCACCATAGCATCAACTCCCTCTACTGTCTCGTGCCCTGTTGGCCTGTCTTGTCCTGGTTTGGATATTTTGTCCTCAGCAGGACTAGGACTCACTGGGCTTGGTATGCATTTATTATATTTATGTTTTTATATTTTTAATAGATATATATTTGTTGAAACTTAATTCGCTAGAGAAAAGGACCAGATGTGTATTTTACATAAGAAATTGTGTTAAGGCGTTAGAGAATTGCAACAGCATCTGGCCTTTCAAGGGATTGTTGTTATAAAATTTCCTTCAAGGCCTTTGTAATCAGATGTGTGACTCATCCCTGTAGAAATAAAAATCTTTGGAAGCCTTGGAACCACTCAGCTGACAGTGAAAGAGACGGAAATACAGGTGAGGTAGGGTGTGGCTTTTACACCTTCTTTGGCAATGTGATGCCTCAGGCTGTCCGGAACTTGTGTAGGTACTTAAGCCTGTTATCAGTATCAGGGAAGTTAACACAGCTCACAGCACATTTCAGTTCTGGCTGTATCTTGCTGCTTCTAGATTAGACCTTACTTATCTGTATCTAATCTAGTACAGAAATGCATAAGCTTCCCATCTTAATGTAATTTCATAGAAGGAACTCAAAATCCAAACTGGAATTACCATTTTATTTTCAAGCTCTACAAATACCTTTGTATGAGAAATCCATAAAAAACCAAGCAGTCCCAGAAGAATTTAGTGACAGATCTTGACCCTGGTTCATGAAACTCTGCATGCTCATGGAACCACCATGCTCCCTTGTGACTTGCCCTCCAGGAGTGCTGTGTAGTTCCATGTCACAGGTTTCCTTGGCATCACACGGTGTTTGTGCCACTTGACTGTGGGTTTTAATGCTGGTTTTGTGACTGTTTTTGTCATGCCTGCACTTTGAAAGATTGGGTTTTTTACTTTTCTAGTGGATAGTGCTGAGCTTATGCATGTTCTTAAATGAAGAGCTGGTTTGAGGGAACCTTTTGGGAGTAAGCAATGCATTTGGGGCATGATTTGCAGTCAGTATTGAAGATGCAAAAGGAATTGAATAGTCCTTAGTGTGGAGTAGTGAGCTTCTGAGGAAAAGGTTATTGTCTGAAATGACAGTCATATGGTGTAGTACAGTTGCTTTCTTGTCTCCGCGTGATGCTGATTTGAAACAAACTATCAGAGGCAATAGAGGAGATACAAAGGGATGGAGAGGCTGAGAAGCAGCTGGTGCAGACTCTGTTATGACAAGAGTTAAGTCCAGTAGAAGGACATAAAAGATGCTCCAGTTTTTCTTGGATATGAGTCCCAGTTTAAGAACAAGCATTCTTAGTGTGTGCTCTGTGCACCAAATGAACATCAGGAACATCAGGCTTAATGTTAAAATTTGTTTGTGAGATAAATGCTGGTGCAATTTGATGGGGTCTTACTTGTTTTCAATTGGTATTTTTGTGAGAAATGTTTTTCTGTAGGTCTTAGCTAAATACTCTCTTGCCCTTTTTTTTTCTTTTTTTGGCAGGCCTTTTAGGTCCAACAGCCCTGTCAGTCAACACCTCAACTACTCCAAATTCACTGTTGAATGCCCTTAATAGCTCTGTGAGCCCCTTGCAGAGTCCAAGTTCAGGCACTCCTAGTCCGACATTATGGGCAACGTCTCTTGCTAACACGAACACTACAGGTTGGTGGGAGTTCATTGTGAATTACATGATCTGTGCAACACTAAGTCTTCAGAATGAGAATTGATGAGTCCAGAATAATTAATTCTTTGGAAACTTAATTCCTACATTTATTTCAACATGGCTGAATAAATATGGAAATTTCAAGATATAACTTAATATAGACTTATAACGTACAGTCACATGCAATGTTTACGTCTGTTTTATGTAGAAAAATAAGTTAACCTACCCGGTAATGGTTAGACAAAGCATTATGTATTTGGCATGTAATTCTAATGGAGACTGCTTAGTAATGTATCATAGTTACAAAAGATTTACATAAAGTAATATAAAGTCTAAGAAAAGTAAATGAGAAACTTAATCAGAACATAACCAAATTTTGTTCCAGGTTTTTCTGCTATTCCACACCTAATGATACCATCTACTGCCCAAGCAACCTTAACTAGTATTCTGTTGTCTGGAGTGCCTAATTATAGTCAAAACACTCCATCTCCACCACCAGGCTTGACTCCTGTTGAAGTCCATGTTAACGGCATGCAATCAGAGAGTAAAAAAGGCTCACCCTCTCTAAATGGTCATGTAAAGGTAGGTGATATTGTCTCTGGAGAACCAGATCGTTGTACGAGACCTCTGCTAGGGAAAGCTGAAAGAGAGAACTAGCTACATTAGTAGGCTCTTAGAGCTTTTAAGTTTATAAATTTAACAGTAGTGTTTTCAAATAAGACTTAGAAGACTGAAAAATAGAACCTTGAAACATATAGTTGTCCTGTACCGGGAATGGATTTCTTTTTCTTCTGCACATAACAGAAAAGGGAAATTGTTTAAATATTTCCTTAACCATAAAATTCACTTCAGTGATTTCTGACAATTGTTTCAGGCCTCAAATATCAAGTATGCTGCACTGTCTGCCACATCGCTGGGAGAAAATGTGTTGAGCACAAACCACAGTGATCCGGTGAGACAAACAAGTACTCATGGTCCCTCAGAACAAGTAGCTGCCAAGTCAAATAGTGAGGAAGGTAAGGTTTTGACATGGCATTCCTGTGTCTGGTAGTGTTTCTGCAATCTATGTAAGGTTCATGAAACAAAAAGGGATTTTGCAACATTTTATAGGAAAAAAATCCTGGGTGTCCCAGATTCACTGTCAAAGAAAGTAAGTAGAAGCTGTAGCAACTGAGACATGCTGTTGACAGAAACACCTTGAATCAACCTAGTGCACTTGTAACATTTCACTCATTCCCTAAGGAGAGAGAGAAATAACCTATGAGGATTTCAGGATTTTTTGCAGCAGCTTAATGGCTTTGCTTGAAACAATGTCTGCTGGTTTAAATGGTGTTTTATTTTTGCTTTTTAACCAAAGGAAATGATAAATGGCTTTGAGAGCGTTACTGCAGAAAATTGTGTAGAACAAACGCACCGTTGTTCAGAATTCTTAGTCACCTCCAATTGTCAGTTTTCACATTTAGTACTAATTAATGTTAATATTTTTTAAAAGAAAGTGCTTAGTGTGTCTACAGCATATGTGAATGTTAACACCTTTTCTGTGCATTTGAACTTACATACCTGACTTCTTAACCTAGACCAAGAAGACTGCAGCAGTTCTGTGAGGAGGAAGCGCAGATTTTGTCCCATAGTTGTCATTCCTTCAGTAAGTTTACTGAACATAAAAAGGTTTTAGCTTAAGCCATCTTCTTATTCATCTTGTAGGTTGCAATGATGCTTTTGTAGAAGTGGGCATGCCGAGAAGTCCATCCCATTCAGCAAATACCAGTGATCTGAAGCAGATGATGAGCTCTTCCAAGCAGGCCTGTGCTAAGAGGCAAACGGTTGAATTACTGCAAGGCACCAAAAACTCTCACTTGCAGTAAGTTGAGTCTATGAATACAGATAAAGGGAACTTTTGCAATACAAAATTACTTAATATGTTTTTGTATGTGAAGGGGTGGTTCAGTCACAAGATATTCACATTAAATTTGGCCTTCATTTTTTTTAAAATCATATTAGGTGTTAATATAGCTCCCAGTTTGTCTGATAACAGAAAACTTTCAGTGTTTTTTGTACATCGCAAATAATTTTTTTGTTTAAAAATATGTCTGTCTTCTACAAAAGAATGGGGATTTTTGTCAGAGGAACTTTCATTACCTGTTTCTAAAGGATATATTTTTGCACTTGCCTTTTTTGATTGCTTTGAGAATACTTCCCAAGTGACATCTTTTTCCTTTTGTGTGTACCTGAACCTGTTTGCTTCTTAGAAAAGCAGTATTCAGGGCTCAACAGCATTCTCTCAAACACTTGTCTCTGTTTGCCTGGGTTGTTTTTTTTAATGAGACAGCAGAGGGAAAGGCTCTTTTGAGTCATAATACATCTTGGCAATGCAGATTTTGTTCTTAATGCAATGTTTTTGTCTGATGTACTTGTGTTTTCACTATTTCTTTCGGGAACTGGTGATCACTGCTCTTTTGAGACCCATATTTTCTTTTGCTTCATTTATTTACACAGTTAAATCTATGATATGTATGTTATTATTTCTGACCTTTTAGTTTACAAATCCAAGAATTCCTGCTAACCAGATTCAGTTGTTTGTATGTCTTGTTCTTTTCTCTAAGGACATAGTGCTCACAGTTTCCTTAGGGCATATTTTCAGGGCAGGAATTTATAGCTTCTAAAACGTGATTGCTTTGCTTTCAAGACATTACTGTTCTAGAGTAGCCTAGAAGGTGGCTGGTATTTTAGGTGGGGGCGGGGAAGAGTACTCAAAGCAGTAATGTAGTCATGTAGGACTGCAGTTCTTGAAGCTTTAAAAGCAAGTAGCACCACTGTTAACTTTCTTAGTTCCCTGATATGCAATCTCTTTATCCTACAGCTATTAACCTGTTAGAAATGCTGGCCTGAGCAAGGCATGCAGTAATTTCAGATACGAGACTGCTCAAAACTTGAGTCTAAACTCTGCCTCTTAAATGGTAATGTAAGATGGAGCAATACATGCTTTGTTTCACTGACAAACAGGTACAGGAGAGCTGTAACTTCTGGAAGTATTGCTAAAAGATGTTTGTGCACTGACATGTCCTGAGTTGTACTGCAAACTTCTCAGCTACCAGCACTGCATTGGATGTTCACTGCCTGGGGAAAAGAAGGTTGAGCTAACAGTGCCTTTGCTCCCGCAGTACTGCAGAGAGGCTGCTCTCAGATGCAGAGTTAAGTGCTGCTGAGGGCCCCGTGGCTGACAAGAAGGCTCCTGGCAGTGAGCGGGCAGCAGAGCGAGCAGCAGCCGCCCAGCAGAACTCGGAGCGAGCACGTCTGGCTACACAGCCCTCGTTTGTAAACATGCAGGTACCTCTCCCTTGAATAAAGCCAATTCCAGCATAAAACCTGATAACTGCTGAGTGAAATTGTCACAGAATGCGAAGGTGATTGATGACTGGGAGACTGAATTGTCATTACTATTTTAGTAAATGCTTTCACAGTCAAGTCATTAACTCCTTTGAGTGAAGAGTGGGTTGTCAGTTAAAATTCTTGAAAACAGAAAAGTTCTTATGCTTCTGTTGAATAAGAAAATTCAGGTACAGAAAAATTGAGTGACTATATTAGTCTACATAAGCAACATCTGCTTGTAGGAAATCTTATATTATTGTTTTGAGAGAATTACATCTCCAGAAGACATTTTACATCTTTTCGTATGCAGTGTCAACACAATTTTTTAATAGCTTCGGGTTTTATATATGAGGCATAAGTACAGTGATTTTGCCATACAAATGTGAATCTGTACATATACTCATTTTTCTTATCTCTTGTGTTCTTAGTTGGTTTACTATAACCTACTGCTATAAACCGTTGCAATGTTATTGAAATCTCCCCAAGGAGGGAGACCCCTTTGACTGTCAGACAATGGTAACAGGGTAGTTTTCAGGGTAGATCTGTCAGTGTGAGCATAACCAGACTGTAAGGAGTAGTGGAACAAGATGAAGGTTACTGTTTTGTAGCTTTTCCCTACTTAGCGCTCTAATTATTTTGGGTGGAGAATATAACGCTTCAGGCTAATGCTGCATTTTGGTGGTATTGTGTGTTTAAACTTGCTAATTTGTAATTCAACCAAGTGTAGCTTATTTAACCAGGGGTATTTAAACTTCAGATCTTCCATTGTCATAGGTACTACAGATACAAGCATTTTTTAAATTCTCTCAATACTTAAGTTCTTTTCCTTTCATAAGGTGAGTGTGTGGAGGATAAATAAACTTGAAAGATTATTAAAAATAACTGTGGTGCCTAGATTTGCTAAGATATAGTGTCTTGTTTGTACTCTTGAGCAGTGTTTTAAATGCTGAGGACAGTTAAAGAAGAGAAACTATGCTTGAAAAATGTCTTATTAGAAAGAAATTGAAGAAATATTTAGTCTAAACAGTTTGTAAATACTGCTGCGGTCTGACTCAGATGGATATTGGATAGTTATTTGAAATCTTTACCAATGAACACTTTATTAACTATGGCTGTAAGTGGACTTGTGAAATTATTGAGCAGCACTTCAGGTTTCTCCTAGATAAATTCACTGGCCACCTTAAAAACCTTCTTTTCTTTCTTTTCTTTCTTTTCTTTTTTTTTTCTTTTTTTTCTTTTTCTCTTTTTTTCTCTTTTCTCTTTTCTCTCTTTTCTCTCTTTTCTCTCTTTTCTCTCTTTTCTCTCTTTTCTCTCTTTTCTCTCTTTTCTCTCTTTTCTCTCTTTTCTCTCTTTTCTCTCTTTTCTCTCTTTTCTCTCTTTTCTCTCTTTTCTCTCTTTTCTCTCTTTTCTCTCTTTTCTCTCTTTTCTCTCTTTTCTCTCTTTTCTCTCTTTTCTCTCTTTTCTCTCTTTTCTCTCTTTTCTCTCTTTTCTCTCTTTTTTCTTTCTTTTTTTTGTTTTCCCACGAAGAGATGAGTACTGAAATGACATTTAGTTAGAATAGCAATTAAGCTGTCTTCTGCATGTTTAATTTTTAGGCATTTGACTATGAACAGAAGAAACTACTAGCAACCAAAGGTATGTGCATAAACAGTGACTTCTGAAAAGTTTCTTAGTACATGGATGAAATAATTTTCTGAAGTTTCAGTTTTGTAAATTGATGTTTAACCGTATCTGAAACTGGTAGTGAAACACTGGTGTGTTACTTTTATGTTCCAAAATTTTTTTAAAGGAACATAATATAAGATAGAGTGTAAACAGCTTGCAGATGGGATGTGTAAGTATATCCATGTGCAAATGATCCATATTGTCTTCAGAGAGCTCATAACTGTAATACTTTATTTGGATGCAAATTAAACTTGGATGTTTGTTATATTGGCTAAATGACTATGTACTTCAGGGATAAATTAAGTTAAAAAATTGATAAGGGAGTTAACAATATCTTTGACCCTGTTAAAAAATAAACCAAATACCTCCACACCAGAAGAAAACCGGAAGCTCCTCTTTCTGAAACGGATATGATTCTTCTGGCTTTCATGCAGCCCTGTGGGGCTTAATTATCTTCTGACAGAGTAAATTGCCTTAAGGAAGAGTAGGATTCAAGCTATGTAGCCAGTGGAGGTGTCTGGAGTTTACTTTTTGGGCTGTAGTTGTTAGCTTTCATGACTGCAGGATTATCCTCTCAGTACTTTTACTGAGATTTACTGATTTGTCTCTGTATTTTTTCAGCTATGTTAAAGAAGCCAGTTGTAACAGAAGTGAGAACTCCAACCAATACATGGAGTGGTTTGGGGTTCTCTAAATCTATGCCTGCAGAAACTATCAAGGAACTAAGAAGAGCGAATCATGTATCATACAAGCCATCCATGACAACTACATATGAGGTATAAAAAAGTATATTGTAAAGCAAGTTTACTTTTAGTGAGTGATAGTTGTTTCTCTTGAGAAATATCTATGCATTCTGTAAAATGTCTTGCAGATAAGATTTTTAATGTTCTGAATATATTTCATGGTGAAAAAAATGCTTTTTACCTAAATATTAAGGCATATGGAATACATTCAGTCCAACACACACAGTTATATCTGTTTTATAGATCTTATACAACATATCTGTTTTATAGATCTTATACAACTCTTAGAGCATAGAAGTCTCCTTAAAATATGTATTTGTTTAAAGAAACTTAAAACAACTTACGGGACCAAATACCTGCCACTGCAAACAAGCAGTAGAAATTTTGTAGCCTAATAAAAACATCATATACATAACCGATAAACTATATAATGTAATTCACTGCATGGTGGAGCAGAACATCAGAACAGCACATGTCTGCAGCTTGTCTTATGTTGATGAAGCTGTAGAATTAACAGCTTTCTTTATTCAGTGTTCACTGGGCACAGAAATTTCCCAGGCAGGAGGCAGCCAGAGTCCGATAAGTCTCTTCAGAGTCTCTGCATGGGAATCTTGCAGGGAATTTGTTCCTTTCTTTCTAAAGGCATTCTGAAGTTAATTTTTTCAGTGTTTCCTTGCAGTAATCTTTCCCAGCTTCCATACGGGCACCTTTTTCTGTCCTACTTTTATGAAATGTTAATAGTATGTTAATGCAGCTTTTCTCTAGGATATGCTTATCTTTTGCTAAGTTTTGATATTGCTTTTGCAATAGCAATATTCAACCAGGATAAAAATGTGCCTTGATGTTCTTCACTTGACATGTCAACTTTTTCAGTCATTCAACTACATATAATAGACTTGGCTACACATAAAGCAGTAGTAGCTAAGAGCAAGAAAAAGCTGCAACTGAAGTATGTGAATTTTTTTTTTTGGCATACTTTTCTATATTGGTTGAGCTGTGGTGGTTTTTTTTTCCCCAGACCATGATATCTAAAATCTCTAAGTGGGTCTGTCATTCTTACCAAGAACACTGTGTCTTAGTCACTGGGAGTCTGCCCAGGAGCAGACCACATACCACTGCATCTCTCTCCAGTGAAATGATATTGTGTTAGAACTCTGGTTACCATTGTTTTGTATGAGCTGTTGTGGAAAAATCTGGGAAGGCTAAAATCCTTGGATTCCTTTTATTCTTCTCTGTTTAGTAGTTTTCACCATCATTTGTATTGAAGATAATACCATCAGACTTCCATGCATGTGCACCTTTGAGAGTCATGTGCTGAAGCCTTTGAACAGGCAAAGTGTTGGTATCATAGTTTAATGGCTGGGAAGGTAATTTGTAAAATGAGCTCACTGAGCATATTTCATCTTTGCTATGATATTTTACTGTGGATTCAGTTTTCCAGAAACACGAGATGACATCTTTCTTTTACTTGATAACTCTTAGCAATCACTATGATCCAATGTAGTGTAGAGGTCCTGTCTCTTCTTAGTCTTCTGTAAGGCTTGAAGTCAGTCCTTGCCTTTCTTCATTTCTGGAGTCATACTAATAATAGGTCATTCCTTCCTGATTTTACTAATGACAGGGAGCTTTTGCCTTGTTTCTTCTGTGGTGTCAATGTTACTGAATAATATAAAAGTTTGCTGTGTCTTAAGTGATGCTTTTCAATTGCAATGTGATGGAACTGTGTAGAATTGTTCACTTCCACAGTTTTAGGCTCGTGAAAGTGTGTGGTGTCAGTGTCTTCTGGGCATGTCCCCACTGAATACTTTTACCTTATTTTGGAACATTCTCACCCACAGTGATGACAGTTGATGATTAGTATTCTACAAGAATATGAAAATCTATTGGGGGAAAAAAAAACCCAAAAAAAAAAACCAAACAAAAAGAAAAACCTACCAACTCACAAGCCATTGCAGAATTTCTGTTGTGGTATTGTGTACTTGAGCCATTTATCTTCAGATAAATGTTCTGTTAAATTCTCTGTGAAGGGATGTAGTCAATAGACTGCTTTGTCTAGAATTTGTGTGGGAATATGATAGCGTGGAATGTTTTGGAAACAAACTTGGAAATACCAAGCAATTTATTTGAATCATAGTCTTTAAATAACTCCTGCTTAAAATCTGCAGACTGTGTATGTTTTAAGCACACCTGCTGTTTTCGTGTCCGGTTTACAATTATTTCACTCTTGATCAACTGCCAAAAGAATGTTTGCAAGCTTTAAAAGATGTTTGTTTTGTTTTGTTTTGTTTTTAACTGAGCTATTTCAAAGACAACATCTGAGTCACAATGAAACCTCTGTTTCCTGCCCAAATTTTCTCTTTGTGGTTTGCAGGGTTCATCCATGTCTCTGTCACGGTCCAACAGTCGGGAGCACCTGGGAAGTGGCAGCGAATCTGATAACTGGAGAGACCGTAATGGGCTGGGACCCACTGCTCATGATTTTGTCTCCTCGATTGGCAGCCCCAAACGGAAGCAAAACAAATCAAGTTAATAAAATCTTAATGCCTCATTAAAAAAAAAATAAAATAAAAAATTATATTGATATCAATTAATATTTCTTTTAATATAAATCTCTAGGGATTTAAATTACACCTGTAAAATAGATGATTTTTAGGATTTCTTTCTACAAATTGAAAGGTAAAAGCATATGCAAGCTCATGTAACATGATATACGAATATTGGTCCAAAAGGAAAACTTTTAAGGAAATTTTATAAGTGTTCCACATTCTTGCTGGAAAGCTCTTTGCTGTCATGGAAGTGTTTTTTTTTCTCAAGGTATTCTGAAACCAAACCTTTATAAAAGCTTTTTTCTAGACTGCCATTGTTCTGCTCTGTTACCAATGCAACAACAGTCAAGTCTTTATTGGGTTATTTTCTCACTGGGAGGGTAAGTCATACTCTGTGCTGATACTGAATTTTAAAGCATGATTCTTTTCATGGGATTCAAATTTGCAAGAGCATATAGTGACAGGGCAAGGGGGAATTACTTCAAACTGAAAGAGTAGATTCAGACTGGTATTATGAAAAAATTAATTGCTGTGAGGGTGGTGAGGCCCTGGCCCAGGTTGCCCAGAGAAGCTTTGACTGCCCCATCCCTGGAAATGTCCAAAGCCAGTTGGATGGGCCTTGGAGCAACCTGGGATAGTGGAACGTGTCCTTGCCAATGGCAGGGGATTGGAATGAGATCTTTGAGTCCCCTTCCAACCCAGGCCAGTCTGGCAAAATAAGCCTGTCCATGTGTTGAAAATCCATGATTTTCAACACTGGTTTCTATGGATACAGAGATACATGTCTATGGATACAAAATGACACTTTGTAATTACTTTTTAAATAATGTGTAAAATGTATAAATTACAGTTTTATTGTAGTTCAACTCTTTAAAACATTATTTCCATTTTTAAATAATTTAATGAATGCTTTTCTAAAAGAATGAGAAGTGGAGGTAGAGAATACTAGTCCATACTACCAATCTGCATTATGAGGAAATGAGTATTGTGGCTGTTAATTACATTTTTCTTTTTAAAGGTGAATGTGAAATCCCAGATTAAATTCAAAGTACACAGATAATAAAATTTGAAAATTCTAAGAAAGGGATAGCTTCAATTACAGAAAATATTCATGGTTGGTGTACTTGTAATTGTTCATTTTTTTAAAAAGCATATTAGTTGAGCTGTGAATGGCTGCACATCATATTCTAATACTTGCAGAACAAAAGAGATGCAAAGTTCATTTGAAATCAATCTGTTTTCAAGTTAGTTGGACAAAAATGGAAGCTCTAGGTTAATTTAGGGATTAAACATGTATTTATGTTTGTTAGAAGAAAATCAGAAACATAAATACATTGGAAGTGAAAGAAACTGTTCCATGGCAGCTGTAGCTTTCACAGAGAATAAAATGTGTGGAAGAAGGATAAAGGAAACAGCTATGAGTTGGCTGGATAAATGTAGTCACCTTAATGTATAGGCTCTGGAGTTCTAAAATGTATGACTTCATTGACACAGTTGCATAGTAGTATTGAATTTCTTCTTTATTTCTAAGATAATGCTTCCTGACTGCAGTAAGAAGTTTTTCTTTAAAATCAGTTTTCAGTGCAGGACCTTGCATCACCTGCCCTGAGTGTAGGATGATGAATTTGTTTGGACATTTTTAGTGTTACTTTTCTCTAATAGTGAAGAAATTGAGGCACCACCTTTAAAAGTCTGAAAACTCAACTTAGTTATTGCTTCACTTGTCAAATTTAACACTCACATTTTCAACATTGAACAGTTTACTGTATTTTAAAACTCTTTTCCAAAATGGAACTGAGTTTGACAGAAATTCTCCAAGCTCTGTAAATCCAATTCAGAATGCTTCTAAGTAGTTTATGCCCAGAAAATAAGAAATGTAGCACAGCTGGTTGGGAAAAGTGGTCATTTTTCACATCCTTTTGGCATTCTGTAGTGAAGGCCATAGCAGGAAGTCTCTGGGGTAATCCTAATTTTATTCACCTGGGAAAATACCCTTTACCTGCTGCTGGTGCAGTCACTGTTACCCTTCCTGTGTCCATAGTGAGGGAGAGAGCACTCACCATGGCTCCACTTACGTGAGTGCTTGATGTGCTCCCTGGGAGCTATCCTGTTCTTTCACAGCATGAGGAAAAGTAATTAGGAACTATGTGATTGGATCTATCAATTCTCAGGATGCACACATGGAGGAAAGGGATTGCACTGCCAAACAAGGTTTCTGGGTTTTTTTAAGAAACTCGTTGCGAAAACTTTTTAAAGCTATTATCTTTTGGGAATGTAAAGTTGTGTAGGGAGTATATTTCCAGTTTTAGTATTTTATAAACTATTGCATTTATTTTTTATCTATATCGTAGCAAAATAATGCCCACATCATATTCTTTTACCAGGAATTGTTCCAACATGGTTTTTTCCCCATCCAGACCAAAAAGTGCTGGTTGTATTTGTATGCAATTATGTTTTCCAAAATGCTGAAGAGAAGGAGAGGGCTTAAGTGGAGGAAAAGCAATGAGGTCTTACAGGTCTTTCCATAAGATTAAGTTGTATCCATTTGATAGTTCACATCATATGATTCCATTGTCTAAAACATGTACTCAAATATCTTTCTGTAGGAAACAAACACTGGAACTTAATGAAAGGAAATGCTTCATGCTGTTCAGTCTCTTAGACCACTGTGAAGCTTTTTTCTTTTCTGAAAAATAAAATTTAAATATTTCTTAAGTATAATGTTGATGAAAAAATTGTGCCCTTCTGTGATGTGTCTAAAAGGTGCTCTTCTTCCCTTTCAGCTGAGCACTATCTCAGTAGCAGCAATTACATGGACTGCATTTCCTCACTGACGGGAAGCAATGGCTGTAACCTGAACAGTTTGTTTAAGGGATCTGACCTGCCTGAGCTCTTCAGTAAACTTGGTTTGGGCAAATACACAGATGTATTCCAGCAGCAAGAGGTTAGTGTTCCTTTGAAAGACACCTTTGTGGTGGTAGGATGTTTTCCAGCAGCACTTGCTCTGTCTCTTGAGCAAAGCCACTTAGAACTCTGTGTCAGGATTTTCATGGGCTGCTGTTTCAAAGCTGTGTCATACACTTTTCAATTTCTAGAGAGCGAGCCTGGACATGAGTTCTATGTTGTCCTGCACCTTTGAGTTATTCCTAACACAGAATCAAAGTAGGATTACATTCTTGTAATTCAAGGAAGTTGAAACCTTGACTCCTACTTTTAAACTAGGATGCTAGCTAGGATTTCATAGTTATTGGTCCATTTCACTTGTAGGCTGTCTGCATTTGTTAGTAACATCTTGTCTCAGGCAATGCTGGAGTCGTGTATTCATCCCTTGCCTCTTCTTGTGTCTGCCTGTTGACTTCCTTTGATCCACTCTCAGCAGAGAGCTACGTCACCCGTATGAGCTTTCTACCTCCACACTAGCTAATCTTTTATTCCAAGTATTCCTGATCTGTAGAATGTTATGGAGTCCACTTGATTATTTGCAGATAAGTTATTCTGCTGACAGATTTAACTGTGTCACAACAAAGTACAGCGAGCCCAGCTGCAAGACTGTGGGATTACACTTGGAGCTTCTGAGCTTGTCCCAAAAGCCACTGTGGTTCTGTATGGGAACATGCAGGTGTATGTATTACGACTGCAGGAATTGGATGTATATGGTGCAAAACTCCCAAACGTAGGTTTTGTCAGTATCTCCTGTGGCACAGGGGAAGGACCACAGCTGTATTTGGCACCTTCCTGTGTTCCAGACCCACATGTCCACTCGCAGCAGCAAGGTCTGCACCATTTGCTGGTCTCAGATTTGCACCTGCATGTTTCCTCCTAATAGAGTGCACAGAGTGGTTTTTGCACAGATTTCCATGTCATAAAAAGAACCTCATTCATGATGAACAAACTCACAGAAGTCCTTCTGTCTAGGTTGCCCGAGTTACTCTGGTGCCAGTATTTAGCTTCAGTTTGCTTCCACAAGAGAAAAACTGCGCACACCAGGGTTGTTGAGTGTATCTGCACTGTTACAAGGGTAGACGTGAGGCAAATTGATACCTTCTGTGCACTAAGTGACTCATAGGTGCCCTCAGAGTCCACTGAAGTGCACTGCTGTGTTTCTGCTGACTCAGCTGGGTCTGGTGTGTTTCGTGCCTTCGTTCATTGTCTGTCTCTAATCCTGGTGCTTAAGTGCTGTGGGGTCGATCCTCAATCTGAATAAATCCAGCTGTGCCTCAATAGTGTGTACAGCTCTTCTCTTTATCTCTTCTGTACTCCTCTATGTTCCTTAATACCCACATAATCCAGTCTTTTAATCCTTTTCCTGTTATTTTTAGCCACTTTCCTATAAAGGAGAGGTGGCTGCATTGGTTCTCGATACTAAAGGTGGCTATTGTTTGACAGCTGGGTTTTTGTTGTGGTTTCTCTTACCTCAAGAGCTGCTGATTACATGTGAGATGAGCCAACTAGTTTGGCCAGAGTGAAAACTAAACAATTTCCCCCTGTGTTTCTGCAAACTACTGGCAGAAAAAGTACCCCAACCATCCACGGCTGCACACACACTGTGGAATGCCTGGTGCTTGAACCCAAATGTGTCATCAGTAGTTGAGCAATCCTCCTGTGCTAACCTAGTATAGTCTGAAGCACCTGCTGGGTGTGTGCAGACCTAGATACCTGGCACATACAATGTTCTCAAGTACATGGTAGCGATTGTCGTGAATATTCGAAATCTCAAGGCTCATAAATAAATAAGACTAATTGATCTTCTGTGATATTTCTAAAATGGCTTACTTTTCAATTTCTCCTTCTTTGTCAGAAATATAGCAAATTGAGCAACTGGGTGAAGAAGCCTTTGAAAAGCCATAATTGCTGTTTACATGCAAGGAATAGGTTGGCAAAGTACCTGTTCAAAGGACTAGGGGGAAAAAATGAAGCTATTCTGAACCACAATTATTGCTGAGTATTTTTGTGGAAAGATTTGTTTTGCATAATTTTCCTGTTTCTTTTTACTCTAGATCGATCTGCAGACATTCCTTACTCTTACTGATCAAGATTTGAAAGAGTTAGGAATTACCACTTTTGGTGCCAGAAGAAAAATGCTGCTTGCAATCTCAGGTAAATAACAGAATATCATT
Source organism: Formicarius rufipectus (assembly GCA_013399695.1). Lineage (NCBI taxonomy): Eukaryota > Metazoa > Chordata > Aves > Passeriformes > Formicariidae > Formicarius > Formicarius rufipectus. The sequence continues at coordinate 1,549,668 of VXAU01005259.1, read as the reverse complement.
TGTTGAATTTAAGCATCCTTTGTGTTCTTCTCACTGAATAGTGTGTTGAAAGGATGAAGACACTGGTCCACAGAGGTCATACTAGCTTGCCACTCACCAGAGGTACTTAAAATGAGGCTTTATAGAGCTTTCACATTACTGAGTAGATGTTCAGCTGCAGTAGTCCTGTATAGTTTGAGCTTGGTAGAAAGTTTGTTTCACTGCTGATTGTGAAGTTTGTTTGATGCTCCAAAATCATGGGTTCAAAAAGTTCTGGGCTGCAGGGTCTGATTGGGGCACAACATACCAGTCAGAACTGGAATTTTCAGCCTTTTGGTTCCCTGTCCTCCATTGTAATGACTAGCAGAGCAGTCATCCTACTGGGAAAAACTGCCTGCTTTTGAGGGGCTTTGGTTTTCTGGGTTAGGGGGTTTTATAGGCCAGTTTATTTTCTACAAAATGCATTGGTCTTGAAAGAAACATGTAACTAATACTTAAATTTTTCTAACTCACTTAACTTACTAGATTGTCTTGATCCTACATGCAGAAAGATGAAGGCCAAATATAATTTCCTTCAATGTGCTGTAGTATATAAAACCTAACCAGATTTTTCTAATTGCTATAAATAGTATGAGATTTCCTATTACATATCAGTGCTGTTGTCCTTTCCTAGGCAATGAGTCTGTATCAGCGGAAGAGTTTCTTTCAGATGGTTCATTGTAACACTAAATTTTCTTCCCAATTTCTTCTCATCTACTGATGCCATCAGTGGAGGTTTTAATAATTCAAAATGGTGGTGTGAAGATGGTAAAAATGGAATGTACATAGTTCAGTAGCAGACGTGAATATCTGTGTAATATGTCAGTGATTTTTATCTATCAAGAAGTCTGGTTACAAGAACAGAGAAATGGGAAGAAATTTTTTGCATGAGCTATTGCTAATACAAGGTTAGGGTACATGTTTGAATGAAAGGTGATCATCTCTTTTTTCTGAAAGTCCTTATTAAAATATTGCCTCAGCTTTGTGTTTAAAGTAAAGAATTGTGCATTGAGAAATGATCAAGGTGGTAATAAGCTTTCCTGTCATCTTAGTTGGCACTGCATGGTTGTGCTGCAGCATGTATCTCCAGCAAGAGTATTATAACAGGAACTTTTACAAGTGTTTCAGCTATGTCAATGGGATTTAAATCAATATTGCAAAAAATTACCTACTTCACACTGTACCAGTGCCAAATAAGAATTGCACCAAATACATGCCTGTGTCCCTGGCAGCCTCCGAGTCTTAACCTGACACTGGTTATCTTCTTGAACTGTTGAACTGAATGAGAACCTCCCAGATGTTTTCAATTCATGTAATTCTAAGATATTTTGTTTAAATAGAAGCTTTGCATTCTGTTGAGATCAAAATATTAAAATCAGTTTCTGATGAGAGATTTTCGTGTGTGCGTGTGTGTGTTTGACCTTTATAGAACTCAATAAAAACCGAAGAAAACTTTTTGACCCATCTAACATCCGTGCCTCGTTCCTGGAAGGTGGGGCCAGTGGGAGACTGCCGCGTCAGTATCACTCAGACATTGCCAGTGTCAGCGGCCGCTGGTAGCAGGAAGTTGTGGCTCAAAAAGTCAGCTGTACAGATGGACATGGCAATCCTGTGGACAGCCTTCACTGCACACCACCCTCTGCACTTTGGGAGTTTGGGCATCAAGGACCAAAGCATTTTGTCTGCACAATACTGTGGCAAAAAAACAGAGAAAACACATTTTGTCTGTGCTCTTTCAAAACACCAAATGTGGGTTATGTTTTACTCATGTAGATCAGACAGAATTTGCAATAATAATAATATAGGGTTCTTTGTTTAGTATTTTATTACCTATAACTATATTGTATGCACTGAATTTTTTACTTTGTTGAATGAAGGAAGAATGAACAGCTGGGATGCCAGAGAGCATAGATTTGGTTTTATCAAGATGGATTTTTCTGGTACTGCTTAAAATAATTATTGAGGTCTTTCTGCACTTTACATGTTCTGATTTCTTGTCCTGTGGAAATTTCTCTCTCTCTTTCATTTCCATATCAATGTTTATATTGGCACTAATCAATTTTTTTCAGGTGTTCCTGCCTTAAGTCAAATCTCACTATAATGGTACTAGAAACTGTTTCTTATGCAGGTTGTTTTTCCTCTATCTGTCTCCCAGGTAGTTATTTGAAAAGATTGTTCCAAAATCAAGTCACTTGGTACTGGACCAGTCCTATTACGCTCTTATGAAGCAGTGTAATGCTGCCTGCAGTAATACTCACTGTAACAGATGCAATGAAAGACCAAAATGGACCTTGCAATATTAACCCTTTGCAGTCAACGTATTTAACTGCTGCCTCTTATGCTAAAACTGTTTTTAATGGTTGTTTCAAAGCAAAGGGCTATTTTTAGTACCCTGCCACTAAAGGACACTTATTTATATCAGACTTTTATTTTTAGATTCTATACACCTACGATACATAACAGATTAAACTGATCTACTGCAGATTTATGGTAGAGAATGAAAGGCATTCATCAAATGAGCTCTGGGCTGTCAGTTTCATTAAACAGACAACTAATCTAATTTGACAAGACAGCACTGTTGCCATTTAATAAATGACACATATTACTTACATGACTATGCATGCAGCAATTAAGTGACCTACATAAAATAGGTGTAATAGCATCTGTTTTGTTCAATCTAGATTTGTAATTGTCAGCTGCAGAAGTGTTTCAACTCCAGAGATGAACTATTTCTGAAACAAGTTATGTTCAACAGAAAGAGTCCATGTTATAAGTGGCTAGAGCTAACTTTTGCATTCTTATACTGTGAAAGTCCGAATGATTTGGCAATGTTATTCCTCTTTCTTGACAGATGTTGTGTTATGGGTTTATGAAGGATTCTGATATAATGAAGGAATTCATAAAGTGCCTCTTTTTGCAATGCAATATGTAGTTTCCAAGCATTAATTGAAAAGCATTCCCATGAGAAATATTGTGAATTACCTCTACTGTAATGTATTATTTATGTTAAGTGTACAAGCCTTTTGAGATGGACATAAACCACTGTCAAGTGCTCTTAACAGAAGGCATTAGAATAACATTTACAGTAGTTGGGTTTTATGTAAAAATGGGTGAGAAAGAGTTCTGACACTTTCCATGGATAATTCTTTCTTTTAAGGTGAGAATGCAAAATGATGTAGGGATAAATTTGCACACACAAAGGGAATTTAAAGAAACTGTTACTTGAGGGCATAGATGATCAATAATATAAAGTCTTCTTGTGGTTAGCAAAAGATTACTGCTCAGTACTCACTTCAGCCGTGTCTACTTAATGGTGTATAACTGGGTGACTTCCCCTCTAGATGAATTAACAGCTTCATCTGGTTCTAAAATGGTACTACAGATCTGAATGGGTAGAGCTGTATCTGGTGCACACACAGTTGTTCACATCAGAGTTACTGTGCTCAATGCCAAGAGTCAATATCCACATATCAGAGAGATTTGTATGTGTCACAAGGGCAAGAGCAACTTTGTGTAAACCCTCTTGGAAGCCACAGCTTCTCATTTGAAAATTATTTACACTTGTGCTTACTTCTAAGCATGTAGGTAGTTCTGTTCACAGGGACTGCTTATGTGCTTACAGATAAACTGCCATTGCAATGCTTGCGTTTGCAAGACCAGTGTTTGCAAATCAAATTGTATTCGGCCATGCTATTTTAAAAAATACTTTTAATGGAATAAATATTCAGCAACACTTTGTGCAGAGTTTTCTGCAACCCCTTTTTGCTTATTTTGCCTAAACTTAAAAGCATCAGAAAACTTTTGCCCTCTAGTCTTATATAAGTATGTGCTACGTATCCTGATGGTACTATACTCAGAAACTCATTTTATTACAGTGTTAAGTTGATGTGGCCTTTTGCTGAGCAGTTCTTATATCAGCTACACCAAAGTGAAAAATTTCCCATGAACAACATTATTTTTCAGTAGGGCTTCACACACACACAAAAAAAAAAAGCACACTGGAAATAAAAAATTTCTCACTTACTTTGATTCCACAAAGGGAATATAACAGTACAGTGTACCATATTGTTAGTGTTGTGTTATGCACAAATATTTGACTTGCTACATAAAATGTTAGTTTTAAATCTGTGCCTTAATAGTGACCAGTTATCTGTAAATATAGAGCAGATACAGATTGTATTTTTGTGGGTTGTGTCCTTTTAGTGATTTTTTTTTTTAAAGTAAAAGTTGAAATTAAAACGTTAAAAATGGGAATTTTCAAAACTAATCAGTGTTGCATAAAATAAATTTATATAACACCCTTGTATTTTGATTGGTTCATGAAGTATTTTTTATCTAGACCCAGTACCAGGGATGCTTGCTTGTTAATAAAATATAAAAAGCAGTGTTTGACATAATTGCAACATGTTTCTTTCACATGCCAGTGCTTCGTGTGTTTTACTGTTCTTTTTATCACATAGTCTGTCTGGCTTTTCAATGAGTGCTTTTTTGTAATACCTCTCCTTAAAAATTAATATAGAAGAGTTAAATTATCTCAGGTTCTATTCATGTCAGGTTTTAATGGTTTGGCTTACATAAGTTTTATTCTTGCTTTGGAGTTGCCATTTTAATGATTATCTACGTTTTGGTCAGGTTGGCAGGACAGTTCTGTGTGTTCTTTTATGGTGTTCATTGTAGTAGCACTTCCAGCATAGAAGTGGGGGACAAATTTTTTATTTTTTTTTTTTTAAAAAGGGAATTATTTCTTTGGGATGCTGGAACGTGACCAGTCAGCTTCTAGTGAGAGGCATAACTTTCACACTGAGGTGAAAAAAGAATCAAAACATAACCAGTCTTGTCTCTGCTCCACAGGCAAGGGTACAGGTTCAATATTGTTCACCTCATTTGGTGCATCCAGGTATTTTGTTATTGCAGCCTCCCATGGTCCAGCCACGTGTTAACTATTTTAAGCACGCATCACTCCAATGGCAGCATTCCTGGCTCACTGGCCTTGCAAAAATGGGTGAGTTATTCTGAATACCTATTGAGAATCACAGGTGTGGGAACAAGACTGGGAAGGAAATAGATTGATGAACTCTTCTGCAGAGGATGACTGGAGGGTGTGGTGCCACTCAGCAATTTAGCAGGCACTGGAATAAATTAAGTCAAAATTTACAGGCAGGTCGGCTTGCAAATGGCACAGCATTTGTGATGGCTGGCCAGTAGTGAGGTCTGAAACAAGGTAAGTTACTTTGTGTACCATTTCTTCGGGCATGTTGCTTCCAGTGGACTGCCATCTGGCTTCGGTCAGCAGAGTATAAAGCTGGTGTGGGAAAGAGGAGGAGATGATGGAGTTTCTGAGCTTGTTGGCTGCTCTCTTTGTGGTGCAAGCACTGTTCCCAGCAGCTGGCATGGCACAGCAGCAACAGAATTGCCCCTTAAACAAAGAGGCTTCACCATCCAACTGCTCATCACATCTAATACCAGTCAGTGGGACAAAGCTGGTGAGTTCTAGTCTGAAGAAATACATGTCTACTAAGAAATGCCAGTACTCAGGAGAAAACAGATGGAGTCTCCAAACTATTTAAAGATTAAAACTGAGCCATCTCTCTTGACTGACCACACTCCAATCAAACACTTGCTGGAGGAGACTCACTTTTCTAAAGCCCTAGAAAACGCTGTTACTCAAGGTTTATGAGTACTAGTCAGGAAAGGTGCAGTGGGCAGGGGTATTCAGAAATCTGTGCTTGTACTCTGAAGTAAGCTGAGAAGTATTTGATTCCAGGCAGGTCTGGGCACTGCTGAAGTTACCTTTGATCCTTGAGCCTGGCTTGCTTTGTGTCACAGGCATTTGAGCAAAAGGGAGGTTTGACTTTCTGTTTTGGAGTTGCTGCAAAGCTTTTGAGGATTTGAGATGCAAAAAACTAGAGAACTTGAAAGAAAATTTTCAGTATGTGTGATTGGTGTCTGCAGTATTTTGAACAGCTTCTCTGAAAGTGGAGGGCTGTAAGGACATGCAAGCAGCTACTAAGGGAAGGTGCTGCCTTAGAATGGTTAAATTTAAAAGAGCTCTTATTTTGAATTAGAGGTAGTTGTGAGTGAGGACTCTTGTAACCTGAAAAGCACACAATAACAATATACTTGTGTTTTTTGTATGAAATCCCTTTATTTTTCTTTTGGCTTAAGATATGATCTGGAGCAGAAATTACAAGAATCCAGATAGTACCAGAGGCTTTCTGCAGATGATATATTGTATTAAGGAAAATTGGAGTTTTATACTTGTTTCCTGTGCTACAGATGTAATTTTTGTAGTGTTTATAGTTTTAATATTTACATGAATCAACAAAGCAAACTTCAAGAATTAAAATAAGGTAGTAGAACAGACATATTTACCAATTTGCAATATTGAGCCAGCTATTAGGAAGACCTAATGGTTAAGATGATTTGTTTCCTCTCACTTTAAAGAAAGTGTACTATTAAAAGAAATTGACTCAAATGTTAGCATACGACTTACTGTAGTAAGGTTTAATAGAAAAAATGAACTTAAGCAAAACCAAGAAGCAAGTTTTCAGCCTTGAAAGAAAAGTAAGTCATGAACTTGCATGTTTTGGTCTGGTTTGTGGCTTTTGTTGTTGTTTCTGTTTGTTTTGTTTTTAAATAGTCCAGAAAATACCTTCAGAAATTCTTGGAATTACCTGTCAATATATTTGCAGTGTATTGTTTAGTTATTGCCAGCACCCTTTAGAATGCCTTGAGCTATAACTACAAAGAATATTCTGTAAAATCCTTTTAACACTGAATTGAATCAGAATAAATACAAAGTATGTTGGGAAATGAGGATACTTGGTTATGAAGATGTCGAACATTTTTGCATTAATACAAACATCATTTAGTGTCAAGTTTCTTCATTCCTCCAAGGAGGCAATATTTTCTCTACTGAGAAATGTAGAATGATTCCAGATGTTGATGAAAATATGAAGAAAGATGAATACATTGTGATGGAAATTGCCAAGTTTGTGCCAAAACTGTGTTGCAACTTGGTGGAAACTAACAGATGGAAAAAGCAAAGCATAATATGGGGGGGGGAACCCAAACAATTATATAATTGAAGTAAAAATTTGTCACTTCTAACAGTGTGTGATGAATGTTGTAAGAAATAATGTTGCTGCTAATGTAATAGCCTGAGGACCACGGAAGATTCGTACAGATCTTGCTACACTTTTTTGCTACAATAAAAGTCACAGTTTGTCACCTATGAAAGATTGAGAGTTGAAGGGGCCTGAAATGCATAGTGAATCTTGCTATAGGTTACACATGAATGTCCTAAGGGAAAAGGAAGATGGAACCCAAGGATAATTTTCCTTTGGTTTACAATGGATCCAAAATACAGATCTATCAAAATATTCACAACGTTTTCCTTTAACAGAACTCTTCCCATCATGCAGTAGAGCAGTGCTTTGGTTTTTCAAGAGTGAGTAATCCTCTGTTGTCATGCCAAAGCTCACCTTAGTGACAGGTTTGTATTGCATGGTACCAAAAAGATCCTTACCCTGGGGGAATAGCTTAGCAGTGACAGCACAGTACTAAAAATGCTGATTCTTTTGATACTCCAAGATGTGTTTTTGTGGCCCAGCACCTAGAAGTCAGTACAAACAAAGCTAATGCAGTGAGGCTAAATTGCTGACAGATTTGAATCTTTCCTGGAGACTGGATAGGAGACAACTAGCTAACTAATCCCAGTGGGGCAAGGGATATTTTTGTGCAGTTTTATTAAAATTATCTTTGTGCCAGCGGTGTTTCTCCTTGCACCAAATGGTGACAAGAGCCAGCAAGCTGGAGTGCTGGAGGCATCTGTCACATAGGAAAGCTCCTCCTGAGCATGCCTCCAGCACTGCTTATCTTCCATCTCCACTGAAAGTGGTTGCAGATGCTCCTCTGTTGACTCAGTTCTTTCTTTCCATTATCCTTTTGGATTCCAAATGCTAGAAAGGGCTAACTTTTAAATTTTACATGCAGTTTCCTGAGCTTTTTGCTTGCACAAGCACAACATTTTCTTCTTTTCCTAGGGGTGATTAATGTGGATAGTATCCAGAACCACTAGAGTGGATGAGAGCTTTGAAGGGTTTCTTTGAAGGGATTTAAAAGTCATGACTGAAGACTGGAAATAACACTTCTGGCACTGCTGCCCTTCCTGGCTGCTGGTGGTGTCTGCTCACCTCTCCTAGATCTTGGCTCTCCCATGCTTGGCTCAAGTTTCTGCTCCCTTCTGATGAGCAGTCAAGTTTCAAACAAGTATTTTTGGGAAGTTTGAAGAATTTTAAATTTTCTGGCAAACTGGTGTTTTCTTTGCTTTTTGTGTCAGACTTAAAAACTGTGGCAGTGAGGGTGCAGATGCTAGTGGTCATCCTCAGGGGGTGTGAGGAATTAAATTTGTAAGCACAACAGTACTTTGTGGTTACAAAGCCAGTGTTGATGAGGGTATAATTTCTTCAGATGGGTGGGTGGTTGTGAAGATCAGGTAAATGAAATGTTCATTTCCTTCTTTGGTTCATTTAAAAAAAACATTCATAGAAAGGAGCGTCCTTTTGCATGGTGTTGTTATCACAGTTTAGAAATGACTACGCAAAGTGATTCCACAGGGTACTTCCCATAGCCAGTAATAAATGCAAAATTATTCACTGACAGAGGAATTCTTTAACATTAGTTATTGGAGTACAACAGCACATTCCTTTCTTGCTTCCAACCCACCTATAATATTTCTGCTGAGGCCAATGCATCGATGTACTGCAGTTGCATTTTAATGTGTGGTTATTCTGTGCTCTGGATCTGCTGCAGAAACAAGGTAATGACACCCCAGGAACAGAATGGCTTCTGATCTAGCTCCTAGGGCATTCTTACTGTGTAAACACACCAGGAGGAATGAGAGCATCTCAGGACTGAACAGATGTGTTGGTCTGCTAGAAACTCTGAAACCCGGTATTTTCAAGTCCTCCTTAATCTTTGTGATGAATTTGTAAGCTTCAAGATGCTTTACATCTGGTACTGTTTGTTGAATTTCTTTCAAGTTTTTTTTGTGATTATACCATCTGTGATAAAACAGGCATTAAATCAAATGCTACATGAGGATGCATTGTCTGTTTAAAGATATATTAGAAATTGCCTATTTTGTATCCTTGGTCTGTTTTGGGTTTAAGTGAAATTTTATAGACATTTCAGAATTTGTGTGTATACATAAAACTCCAAAATATTATGACAAGGAATCACAGAGACTCTGTCCCTTCCACCTTCCTTCCAAAAACCAAATAACAGTCAGTGTTTCATCTTAAAGCATTTTCTTAATCTAATTGAGATTTCCCAAGCCCACAAAATTTCGCAGAAGACAAATCAAGTTTTTTATGGCTTCTGAACACAAATCACTTTCTGATAAACATTCTAGGGTGATTCCATTTGCTATTCAACATGGGAGGTGTGCAGAAATATCAAAAAGATGTTGAAAACTTTCTTGCTTGATCTCTAACTCTTCACCAGGTCAGCTTTTCCTTTTGTTTGAATCTAGTGAAATTGTCCTGTGTTTAAACAGAGAAAAGAAATCTGCAGTGGAGCACTACTTCCTTCCTCTGTGCATGCTGTGATCTTACCTATATTTTTCGAAAATAAGTCCTCCAGGCTGCTAGACCTCCTAATATGTTCTATGAAATGTTTGGTTGCTACATGTTTCCCTGCTCAGAAACAAGAAGCTTGTGCTCCATGGTGAACAGGCTCTCAATTTGTGTCCTCAAGGGAGCCAATTATGCCCATTTTTCATGCTCAAGCATGAGTTCTAAAATAGTATAAATTTTCAGGTCTTCCTTTTCCCATAAAAGCTGTTTCTTGCTATGCTGCTTTTGTGCAAGTAGAGTTCTTTCAAGTCCTGGTAAAATGAAGTGGACTGCCCCAAATTTGTTAAAAGAAATGTTATAGTTTATCTCCTGGCAGCTACCCATGTCTGCATAAAAGGGAGTTTTACTCCATGGGGACCCATAACTGAACCCAATAGTGGCAAATGCTTTCTTAATAGTTTATTTTCCTTTTGCAGTATTCACAACTTTGGTTATGTAACACCTTAATAAAGAACTGAACCACTACAATTTATTATTTGGAGGTGTAAAATTACCATGTTACAAACAAAGTGAGGAGTTGGATGGTCAAACATTAACATGAGTAACTATTAGGAAAGCTGTGGATGAAAGTCTCCAAATCTGACTTTGGGAAAAGTTGCTGCAACAGATCTTTAAAGAACAGAAAATAGTGCAAACCTTTGCTTTGCTATTGCTTATTAGCTGGGGTGGTAATGATTAATGATTAGGAGAGGAGACCAACTTTGCAGTGCCCCTTTTAAGCAATATCACCAAGTCATTGCTTGAAGAGGGACATAATGTTCCGTGAATAGAAGTTTTTAATAGATATTCATTAAATATTGAGCCTATTTTTTATAAATGTGGGTTCATACCAACATTAAGAAAGTGTTGGAAAGTTTTCAATTAATGACAACAATAAAAAATCCCTACTCTCTATCTTCAGTGATTTGTCAGTCTTCAGCAGGGGGTTGAATGGTCAATTTCCCTTCTAGGCAAAAGCTCTAAACTTAACTGCAGAGAAAGTCAGAATTGGTTTCAAGCCATTTCTTAATATTTGTCATATAAATTAAATGACATCATACCTCCTTTCCCCAGGGAGGTAGTTAGGTTGGGACCAAGTCAGGCTTTGGTCAGTGCAGTGTGCCTAGATGGGGTTCCACACCTTTTCCTGGAGGTTTTTGTGATCCCTATAACCTGCTCTCCATGCTTCCCATGGGCTGCCCCGTTGGCTGATCCACCCTTCCTCTCACTACTCCCCCTTGTCAAGGCTTCCAGATGACATGTCCACGTCCCAGGCCTGGGCTGGGTGTCTCCCAGGGCACTGCTGGGCACAGGGTTTGTGGCTGTGCTTGCTACAAAGTGGCCAGCTGTGGCCAGATGTCAGTGCTGCAGCTCAGCAGGCCAGGGGGACAGGGACATGCCTTACTGTTGCAGGAGGAGTGGGTGCCATCAGGGGAAAATAATTCAATTTCTTGGCAATTAAAAAAGGTTTGTGTGGTGAGAAACAAAGGCAAATTAACCCCATGGCCGCCTCTTTCTGCCCCCTCAGCCTCCCCTACTCTCTCCCATTCCCAGTGTCCAGGCACCATTTTCCTGCCCCAGCCCCTGAGGGGCTCCGAGGGGCGGCCAGAACCATCCGGAACCGTCCATGCCCCACGTGTGGCGGCCCTTGGATCTCCTCACAGAGACCCCACTGCTGCCCCAAATATCCACTGCTGCCCCAAATCCTGCCTCGGCCCATCCGAGGGGCGTTCCGCAGCAGCCCCGGGCACTGAGGACACTGGCCCTGGAGTCACTGTCAGCCGAGGACAGACGGCCCCGGCGCCATCCCCCGCCGCCACCGCAGTGCCCGCAGCCCAGGGAGCTGGGGCTGCTTTGACACACACAGGTAAGGATGTCCAGAGATTTTTGGTGCCCACGGAGAGTCACACAGGTGGGGACCATTGGTGGTGATGAGTTGCTATGGGGCCCGGGTTGCTATGGGGCCCATGTGGGGACCATTGGTGCTGATGGGTTGCTATGGGGCCCAGGTGGGGACTATTGGTGCTGATGGGTTGCTATGGGGCCCAGGTGGGCACCATTACTGGTGATGAGCTGCCCTCAAAGCCCTGCCTTCCCCGCTGGGGTGGGGTCCCCTCATTGCCACGGTTTGGGGTGCCGGGCAGGGTGTGGAGGGGCTGTGTCCATTGCCGTGAGCTGCTCCTTGAGGCCCCCCTGGAGCAGAGGACTGGCCAAGGAGAGAGGAGGTAGGGCAGGAGGAGCCCTGCACGGGGAGCACCCACAAAGGTAAGTCTTCTCTTGATTGTAAAGTTGCATGTCACCAGGGGTCGTGCTCCCCGTCTGTTGTACGTGTGGTATTGTGCTTTGTATCATGCTGTCCCTGGCAATGAGATGTTGTCTGTGTGCTGGGTCATCCTAAAAGCTTTAGTGTTTGGCCTCAGAGCAGAGTGTTTGCTTGTGTTTTGACCAAAGAAAGACTATAGAGCATATTTTAGTTTCTGAATGCTTTGTTTTCCTTGTTTTAAAATGATGGCAGTTTTTTTTGTAGTCTGGTATGTTTAGAATTGCATATCTGGCCCTTTTCCAGGGCTTGATTTGTCAGGTGTGGGTGTAATTATGTTAAAACAAAGAACACCTGAGAAGGGTCTGCTGTATACTTGGTCTCCAGCTTGGGGTGCTGCCTGAGCAGAGACTGTGTTTTTGTGTATGATAGTGTGGTTTTAAATTGCATTCCGTTGTGATATGTTGTGGGATGAATTTAGGGCTTGGCTTTGGGAGAGAATCATGTGTTATGAGAAAGGTCAAAAGTCATCTAAATCATAGTTCAAAAAAATGTTTTTGTAAGAAATAGGTTTGGGGTTGGTTGTTCAATATATTTAGTTGTTTATAAACAGTATAAATCTGACCTTGCATATTTATTCCTTAATCTGTTATGTTTCTGTAAATACAAGAGTAGTGAAAAAAAATCATTAGTTTTTAGAGGTTTTTAAAAACCCTTTAAAACATCTGATCAAGGAATTGTTTTCTATTTAGAGTCACTGATATTCTTGTGAGGCATGGGAGCAGAGGCAATAGCAGATGGCAGAAATTTCTAGCAACATGCAGTGTGATATATAAGCAGAGCTTTCCCAACCCCTGCTGTGGCAGCAGATGGAGAGATTGGCAAGTCGAGAGGACTCTGCTTTTACAGCACCCTGTGCTTCGAAAGCTGGGCTGTGCTGGGTGAGCCGGGGCTGGCACAGCTGAGAGAAGAGCAGTAAATGCCAAGAAAGGCACTGCAAATACGTAGCAAAACTCCTAATGATGTTTTGAGTTTTTTCTTGCTTTAGATATTTTATGCATTTTCTAAGTCAAAATATCAGAGTTGTGGCTTTCCACCAACCTGAGCACATATGCACACCCACAGAGATGGGCGTTTCTGTGTTTTGTAAAACGCTGCAAACTGTTTGGAAACTTCAAAACCTTTCTATTGTTGCTGGGACAAATCCAGCTTAAATTATCTGAGCACCTCGTTCAGATAATTGTGGTCACCTGCACTTGCCATCAGAACTGTTTAAAATCATGTCTAAATGTGCTAGAAAATCCACTTTCTGCTAAAACTTTGATTTTTTTCAAAGTTGGTAGAGAATATGAATTTTATAAAAGCTACTAGGTTAGTTCTTATTTTATATCATGCGTTATCTACCCCTTTATGTTTTCTTGCAAACTACTTTCATTCAACTAATGCAAGATGACAAAACTTAACAATCCCTTTATAAGTGATCTCTGTAGGACTGGTACTTGGAACTGCAGTTCCAGTGGTTACATTAGTATGTGCAAATCTTCACTTTTTAGGCTTGTGTTGATGAAGTTGCTAATTTTAGGGTCTTTAAAATGTGTGGACTTCAGAGCTGGTGTGGTGGGGTGCAATAAGTGCACGTACACTATGCTGTTAAACTGGTATATGGCAGGGTAAAGAGTTCCTGGTGGCAAAGAGGAGCACCAGGAGAGTTGCAGCTCATATTTAGGTCAGAAGCAATAAAAGAGACCTCCCTGAGAGTGACATTGATTAATCATTAAAGTGAAAGATTTTTCATCCTCTGCAGGTAAAGTTAGAGTATGTTAAAATTGCCCTTGGTGGGTTAGCACAACATCCTTAGATCAAGCTGAAGCTTTATCTGAGGACAGGCACCTGTGAATTGCATTTTTAATTCTGCCCCTGAGCTTTGAGGTGGCCAGGAGCATTATTTAGACTCATGAGCAATCATAAAGCAGTTGTATTTCATAAGAGTCTGGAAACTATCTGGGTAATAGCCTTGCAAATCAACATTGTTCTGGCTGAAATGATGAACTTCATTACATCTATATAGCTACACATGCTGAAGGATTTAAAATGTACTTTTCCAGGACCACATCAAAACATCACATGCTTATAGGCCTTATAACTAGTAAAGGCTGAGTAAAATCATCTAGTGCTTATTAAACTGTCTTTCATTCTCTGAATTACGTAGCTGAAGTGTAGGTCATTGTTGTTGACTATTACTTTTTAACCAAAGAAAAGTTAAACATTTTCACAGTTTAGGCATTTCAGTACTAAATAACTGTATTTTACAGTGCTTGTGGGATTTCAGTAACTTCTTAATTTTTTATTTTTTTTTTTTTTTAATTTGATCATATGATTTCTGGAACTTCAGGAAGGGAGGTAAAAGACTTGAGGTTTGGGAGCCAATGGCAAATGTCTTATTTCTGGGAATATTGTATGGTGTTCTAAATAACTTTAGTTTTTGGAACGCTGTTCTTAGGGAAGTCACAAGGAGTTGTCGATGGTGTTCTGAGCCTTTCACCCCTATTCTTCCCAGTGGTGAATATTGAATCAAATGAAGTACTGAAGATGGGAGATTTCATGCATCTCCTGTTCTTTGGAAAAAAGCTTAAGGCAGATTAAGTGTTTCGATAAAAGCTGATTGAAGGAGTTAATATAAGCATGTGGGTGTTTCTTTTTGTTATTTTGTTGAACCACAGAAAGGTATTTTTTGTGTACATGTGTGAACGTGGGATTTTGATGTCGCTTTCTACAATGTGCTACTTTTTGACTTGTTTTAAAAGATTAGCTGGTCATTAATCTTTAGAGGACCTGAAGTTGCAAAGAGAAAGATCTTCCTGACAATACATGAGAAACCTCTTTCTGATCCCAAGCAATGGAAAGAGGAGGGGGAAAAAAATCTTTAACTGCAGTGTCCTGCACAAGTTCAGCTGTATGTACTGATAAAAGTTACTTTGCAAAGCCCTGCTTGGCCAAAGCAGGCAGTGACATACCTGGGAATGGCTGCACTGGAGTAGGTCAAGGGCTGTCTGGTCTAGAACTATACTGCCAAGAGCCACCAATTTCCCCTAGGATTTCCTCTTGGCTGCAGCAGATTATTCAGCGACTTCTATACAATACAGCTTTCATTTTAATAGTTATGTTGAGAACATGAAAAAAGATCCACCATTTAATTTTCTAAATGTCTGGGTTTTTTCTGAGTGCATGTGAGAATGCAGTCTGGGTGCCTGCCTGGGACTGCCTTATGACCTTTTCTGGGGCATCCATCCTTTTCTGCCCATTTTGCAGTTGGGGCAGATTTCCACTGCTGCTGCAACCCTAACCCAGCTTCTTCAAACTCCTGCCTTCTTTGGGGCTTGGGATCTATGGTCTGGTTTTTGGGGGGAGGGATTTTTTTTTTCTTTTTATGTTCAAAAATGTTAACATTTATTGATCTACCTTAATACTGATTGAGTAAAATACATGGGTGAATGTGCCTGCCCAACATACCACTGTTATTCACATGTTCATGTGTTTGCCCACACATTAAAAAACTGGTGATACAAAGTATTAAGTGGCTTCAGACCACGCTCATTCCTTGATGATACAGGTTGCAACTACTCCCCACATGAGTGATGATCTGGTGGTACAACACTGGGAAAATGCCATTTTTTGTTTCCTTCCCCTGCCCCCTTTTTTTTTGAAAAAAAAAGAAAACACCAAACTGTTGCTTTTGTTATTGAACTCAAAAAGTTTCCTTTAAAGTTCTGCAAGAAATCTCCAGAACTTCCCCTTCCCAACCAAGGCTGCCCTTGATCTGCTGTTGACCTCTGGGATGAAGTCATCAGGAGAAAGTTCTTGTTTTCCTGTATCTGTTTTCCTACACAGCCTTGTTGTTTTACTGATTTCACCGAAGCAGGCATGTGTTATAAATCTGATGACTTGTATTACGTTAGGAAATCCTCCCACAGCACAGACCTTTCTTAACATTGTTTGTTTGACTTATGGGAACAGGATCGTTCCTGTTGCTCAGGCTGCCATTTGTGTGTGGCAGTCACATGCTCTGGGACACAGGGACACCTCAGTCCTTTTCCTCTTCCCAGACTCAAACAACAACAAAATAATAACGCTGTTGTGTGAGAGGGGTTTTTCTGTGTTAAAAAGCATGGCAAGTCAGCTTTGAAGAGGCAGCACTTCTATTAAACAGAGGCGTTTGCAGCCAGGAGGCTCCTAAGAGCCTCGCACGCAAGCGTTTAGTTTAGGGGGTAGGCGGTACGTCTGTGTCCATCAGCCTGCCTGAAAGAACCAGGGCAGGAGCATCTTACTGGAAAACAAACAGGCACCGACATCCCCTCATCCGGATCCCCATCCACCAAAACAGAAGCGCCAAACTTGGGGAGGGGGCAGGGGGAGTATCTGGCATCTCCCCAAGGAATGCAATAATCCCAGACGTGGTGTGAGAGCGCTTCACGATCGCGCACTGGCACTCGCTCCCCACAGTGGCTGCCAGCTTCCCTCCCACGCGTGCTCAGTCTCGGAGGTGATGTGAGTCTGATGCCGGACAGTTAATCAACTGCAGGAAAATTAAGGTTCTGGAGACTGTTCTTCTGTTGAGAGGTGCTTGCCGTTTAATACAATGCAGCTCACTGCCACGTATCGCATATTTGCAGGACCCTGCTGGCTGGCTGCCTGCTCTGTTGGCTCTTGGTTTTGGCTGGCGTTTAGCGTTTCTCGGTGTTGAATTTCTTCTTCTGCCATTGCTGAGGGGAGGATGGGCTGTGCTGTGCCGGTGGAGGCAGCTGAAGTCCAGCCCTGGCTGCCTTGGGCTTTATCCAGGGCTGCACAACCTCAGCAGAGCAGTGTCCTCTTGTCCCTGGCTATCTGGGTACATCTGGGAGAAAGGCTTGCAACGTGGAGACCTTATGAGACCATCTGGGGAGGAGATGATGGAGGAAGGGCGAAGGGCCATTTGCAAAGGGGTGCACAGGTGTTCCTTAGGGTGATTGCTGTGCAAATGGAAGGCTGTGAAGATTTTTGCTAGCAATGCCTATTAGCCTGCAGTCGTGGAGCCAACGTGCCCTCCTGTGGCAGGCTCCAACCTTGAGGACAAGGATCCGGGTGCAGGAAGGCTTCCCAAAAACAGCCTGGCCTCAGCAGTGGGGTTGTTCCCTTGAGGGCAGAGCTGTAGACAAAGACAAGCCAGCCCTGGAGAAGGCAGGAAAAGAGCTCTGCCAATGTAGCACCTGAGGTTGTCTGCACCCAACAGCGGTCAGAATCCTGGCAACCTGGGTGAAAGCCAGCCCAATCCTAAAAAAACCCTTGAAGTCATTCTTTTGCTATGATGTAATACATAAAAAAAATTTGCTCTGAAAAATAACTCCCTGAAGATGCATGCTCTTTGCTGCCTAGAGTTTGGGTAACAGTAGTGCTGTCCCCTTCAGTGAGGGTGAGTTAGGGAGTGGTGTGGAAGTGATGTATGTAAATTCCCCATCAGCAGTTATGCACCTTTGGGATGTGTTGTGGCCCAATACAAGGATCCTGTGCTCTGGCCTTGCTCGTTTGTGTTGCTCTGAAAGGGCTCGATTTGCTCTGTCCCACTGGCCAGTACATTTGTACAACTGCTGTTTTTTTGTTTGGTTTTTTTTTTTTTCTCAAGCTGTAGCTTTGGTTCACATTTATATTTTAAATAACTGTATGAGATGTGATAAAGAATAGAAGAATGTGTGTCGTGTGATACAATATCCAAAAAGAACAGCAAATAATACACCCTGACTCTTAAGGAGGATTTTTCATGTTGGCTTTGCTTCGATAGAAATCTCCATTACATAACCTTTTCCTAAGACATTTAAATGCTCATGTTTTTCAGCTCCATGACATTTGAAAAACGTACCAGTAATCTTGTTTGCTCATTTGCAGCTTCTTACAGGGCTTAGCAGCTCTGCCAGACTTCCTTTGCTCAGGCACTGATCTGTCTTGGTAAAATACCCACAAATTCAGCATTGGATGAATGTCATGAACCACCTTTTGTGAAAGGCTTTTTTTTCTGCCTCTTTTTTTTTCATGTGGAGTGATTTTAGGAACATACAGAGGAAACATTCCCATAGCATGTATTTTCATTGACCTTCACCTTTAGAACAGCTCTTTCTGTGCACAACTGAGGGAGCTCAGGCAGCCCAAAAAACTGGTTGATGTTGAGCAGTTGGGACAGTGAGGGAAGAGCATTGTGCTCTGGGGTTACACACACAGCCCAGAAAAAGAAAACAACAGAGGCATGTGGCTGGAAGAGGTATTCAATTCTAGGCTTTTCCAGAAACAACTGAGGTAAAGTTTTAGAGGGATAATTTTGCCAAAGGAAATCGCTCTCCTCCCACCCGTTGCACACAGGCAGGCAGATGGAGGGGAGGGGTGGCCAGACAGAGGAGGAGGGGCTGTGTTTTGTACTGACATGGCAACTGAGTTGTCTGGAGAGCAGCAGAGACTTTGTCACTGTTTCAAAATAAACAGAGGACTTTTGACTTTAGTAAAAAACAGCAGCTCCTCAAGGAGATGTTGAGCTCTGCCGTCAGCAGAGCTGCACTCTCACCACAGGAAGAGCAAAGCTTTACCCCATCTTTCAGTGAGAACTGTGAAGAATAACTCTGGTTTGTGGTATTGGTTTGATGGCTGGGCAAGACGGGAGCCTTTGGGGTCTGAGCTACTGCCCATCTGGGTCTCATCAGTCCCTGGGGGCCACTTGCCTTTGCAGACTAAAGCATCATAGTGCTTTTGAGGAAGGACAGCATGTAACCTCTTGCTCCTGTGCTCTGGAATAAAAATCACTTTAAAGCTGCTATTGTTATTTCTGCCTTTAAGGAACAAATTGAAAATATCAGTGGGAAAAATGTGAACTGTTAGGGTGTTAACCTTTCCTCACGAATGAAACTGGTCCCAACATGCATCTGTTCTTGTTAAGGAGCCAAAATAGTCCCAATTCAATTTAGCCTCTAATGCTTCATTTTATTAAGTACTTTTATGTCTTAATATTTCTCTTAGGTGCCTCTCTGAAGCCTTGTCAGTAAAGCAGACATTATTGCAGTCAGCTGAGAGGTCCAGGAAAACTGGAGCATGCTGTCATGCTCCTGCTTACCAGTGTTGGTCTGTGACAGCTGTTGAGTGCTGAGACTTCCAATGTTTGGCCTTTCTCAAAGCAAGGCTTCTTGCTGAGCCAGCCTGCTGCTCTGCTTATAGCAAAAATGTAAATCTTGCCCTGTGACTCCCCTGTGCTTGAGCTCTCCCCTCCGCCTACATTCTTCAGCAGATGAGGACTGGCCAAGGTCTGTTAGACTATTGATCTTAATTTTTTTTTAATTATTTTTCCATCACAAGGCTGCAGGCACAGCATTGTTTGTCATTGATTTATGGCAGCATCACACAGGGTGTGTGAGACGATGTGTTTGTAGAACAAGCCCATGCAGGGGAAAGCTGAGCCCCTGAGAGCTGCATCTCTGTGTCCCCCAGTTCCAGACTGGAAACCACAGGGGGAGAGAGCTGATACAAGAGGGTAAGGGCAGCAGTCTTGAGTGGCTGATAAACCCACGAGTGTGATTTTCAGCTGAGCTCTCTTGACTCCTGGCTGCAGTAACTTGGAGTTTCCAGAATCTGAGAAAACCTACTCCATCTCTCTATCTGCTCCAAGAAAAGTACTCCACTACCTCAGTACTCAACAGGGGCTAGGTTTGTTCATCACCTAAATAAAGACAAAGAAGAAGTAAATGGCACATCATAAAACATGTTGTTTCCAAAGAATTTAACCCAAAATATTTTGGGACATGCAAAGGTCTGTTCTCCTTTGATCACTATACCCCATCTATCTAAAGCTATGACCACACTTCCAGTGTTTGTCTGCCTGAATAATTTCTAATGGGCTCGGGACTCTTGCAGATAGGACTGACGTCCAGGCCGCAGGTCTGTGTGCTCCTGCCAACTACATTTGCATTGGAGAAAACCACAGCTTTGCAAAGCATTTGATCTAGGTCTGGATATGAAATTTAGTATTTCAGTGCTTTTCTTGCAGCCTACGTATACACAAGGTTGATGAGGGATTTTAACTGACTCGGAGCTGAAAAAATCTGGGAGTTCAGTCCTCTGAACTCACTGAAAAGTTTTGAGCTCCAATTGCATCCTGGGGCTGTAAATGAAACTCACAGCTCATGGATAGTGCAGCAGCAAGGGCTGTAACCTGCAGGCTTTTTAGCTTAGAGCAAGTGACAGAGGTGCAGGCAAGATCTTGCCAGTGGCTTTTGTGTCCCCAGCAAATACACATTTTTGGTCTTAGGATGATAGTATGATGAAAAGCTAATGTCAGAAGGAAAATACTTTCCCTGCTGCTTTCCTCTCCTCCCTTCCTTATGCCCTTCCCCATGAGCTGGTAGTTTGCAAAGTGCAAGGCAGAGTTCTTGTTACAGAGGCTACGAGAACACACAGCTGTTGTTCACCTGGGAGAGGGGCAAATTCTCCAGTGCTCTTTAAATCCTGTGGAGTGATAGATCCTCTATCAGCATTTTCAGGTTGAGAAAAGATTAAAACCTGAGACCTATTCAAACATTTGTTCAAGTCCTTTCAGCAGAAGTCAAACATGCTGCCTTCTTTCTTCCATTCCTATTGCAACAGTTCGGGGTCCCCATATAATAAAAGGCAATTAATTTTGCCAAGTTCCAGGGAACACTCATATGTATAGAAGACCCCTATCTTGTTACTTTTAATGTCTCATGCCACTTACACCACTGCTTCCCATACTTCCCTGGTGATCTTCTGACAAGGTGAATTTACCTGAAAATAAATGAGATAAGATGTATAACTAATGGCTAGAAGGATGGGGGTTTTTTTCCCTGTAAAGCAGGGGATTAAAATAAAATAAAATCTTAGTTCTTCTGCTTAGGTGTGAAATTTGCCAGACAGCTTTCAAGCCATGTAGGCACTTAACTCCCAGGAAGAAGTGGGATTTGTCTCCATAGTAATGAAATTACTTATTTTAGAAGATGTTGGTGCTATAAGAGATTTTTGTTATCCAAGTGTGCTTTTTTCATTGATTTATCATTCTTACCATAAAATAACCTAAGAGGCAACAGAAAAGAATTTAATGCAATAAACTGATTTACTTAATAAACTACCACAAGTCTTTGTATTTAAAAAAAAACCACAAAACAACCTCCAAAAATGAAAACAAGCCATTCACAGTAAATCCAAGAATGTAGACTTCATCTGCCCCCCACCCCTGACTTCCTTCAGCTCATTTCAAGCTCCCCAGTGTCCATTCCCAAAACAGTCTGGTCAGTGCATGATGGGAGAATGACAGCCTGACTCACCCATTGATAGGACATTTCAGCATTTTGAACTAACAGATGTTGCAGAACCATGACTGGTGCCATGACTGGTGGTTTGTGTTTCTTGACTTTGTTAAATGGAGACTTTTCAAATTGTCATGCGTGCAAACGTATATTGTTTTGACATTAAAGTGAAACAAAACTTGGGAACTGGGGCATATAGAAGCTTTTCTCTAATTTCTTCTGTCTCTTCTCAAGCTGGGAATGGGTTTGTATTAAGCAGATTTTTTTGTCCTGAGGAGCAATAACATCAAAATATTTGCATTTGCCTTTAAATCTGCTGCACTTGGATAAATAGCAGCTTGATTAACTAATGCTACTTGTTCCCTGAACAACCATTTTAAAGATCCTAAAGGCACATAAAGACACAGTAGTGAGGGGGGGGTGGGGTGGGACGGGACGACTGACCTGCAGAATAAGGATGTGAGGAACTTACACAGACCTCAATGGTAAGCTTTGTTGGAGTTGCTCCTGCTGCAGGTGCACCTGGGCTTTCCCTCCTGAGCAGACAGGCACTTACCAATGACTAAACCTACAAAGCAAGTGGTGCTTTGGAGCACCTGCATCCAATGTGGGAGCACTGGAATTGTGTCACTAGACATGAGTCAGTCTTAGCTAGGGTACAGGACTGAGTGCTGGGACACCCCCAGACCCATTGCTGAGAATAATAGTGGTGCTGTTCGTGAAGTCTCTGAGCGCGAGATCTCTTGCTTGAGATTTTTCTGAATTGTGCACTGCACTAATGCATTGTTCTCACAGCTTCTAAAAACCATTTACTGTTAACAGTGAAAACATGTTGGTCTTTGAGGGAAACTTGCTACACTTCCAGAAATTATGTCGAAGATGAACAAATTCCCATGTTATCAGCCTGGACAGTTTTTTGTTCATAATATACCTGAGAGTGCTAATCACTCCATCTCATCAGGACTTCAGTGCATTTTGCTTCCTTTAAAATACTCTGCATAATTGAAACCATACAACCCTCTTATAAAAAGGAAAAAGAGAAACAACTACACAAAAAACCTAAACGTGAATATTGTGTGAACTGTTTCACACACACACACACAAATTCTGGTCTATTTGGTTTTTATACAGTTTTCCCCATATGTTGGGGAAATTTCATGGACCTTGCATCACAGTCCTGCATGCACTATGAAGAAGTTGTATCGCTAGGATAAGGCGTAAGTTATTTACAGGTGTCTTAATAGCAGTTGTTTCTCTGTTCTTAGGAAAACCCATTATTAGTGTATGAAAAAAAAATTGTTTTGAACACTTTAATGTGTTCAGGTTTACATACAGTATTTAAAGCCTTAGAGAAAAAAGTGTGTGGAATTAATAATGTAATTAAAGCCGTTGTTGCCAAGGCATTTGCTTGGTGGAGGGAGCTGATGGCCATGGCCTTGGTGACTGCCCTGTTCCTGGTGGAGGGAGCCAAGGAGGCTGTCTTTGCCCAGAGCAGCTGCTTTGCATTTCTTGTCCTTGTGGGTAAAGGCTGTTGGGAAAAACTCTCCCAGGTGGATGAATTTGGCTTTTGTGGTTGTCCCCTCAGGCAGCTGTGGGAATCTGGGCACTTGGTTTCTTCTTCAACTGCAAAGTGAAAATTTCCCATTATAACACTTGAACAGAGCTGAAGTGTTGCCCTTTAAGGAAAGACTCTTTCCCTGGAATATGGACGCTAGCCCAAAGTCTCTGCTGGCTTTAGACTCTGTGGGTGTGGTGTAGCACTGGTCCAGGTGGGATGTGGAGGACTGCAGTGGTCCAGAGCAATAGTTTCCAGCCAAGGATTCATCCAGATAAGGAGGAAAAATCCAATAGGCAGCTCAGTGAGGTCCAGGGAAGGAGAGTGCTGAAGGTGTTGCAATTCCTATCGTGCTGCTGATCTTCTGTGAATGGCTATCAGAGGCTTTGGAGCACAGGGTGGGAATACAGCACCCATCACTGAGAGCAGAATTGTGTGACTTCCTCACTCAGGAGAAACCCTTGTGTAAAATGTAGGGTAAGCCATTAAAGTTCAATTAGAGTGTAGACCAGCACAAGCCTCTCTCACAACCATAGAAAACACATTTTAAAGTTAGGGGGAAACAGTCTTTGTTTATCTCTTTTTGTATTTTCCTATTCTAGCTAAAAACCAATTTTCCATGTTATGAAAATAATCCCCCTCCCCTCTCCCCCTTTGCTTTCTGCTCGGACCACAAAAGCTCTGCAACTCTGATAGGACACCTTGTTTTTTGTGGGCTTCCCGATCTGTACCCAGCTCAGGTACTGACTTAGCTGCAGTTCAACAATAAACCAGTCTACAGATGTTTGGGGCTGGTACTAATAGCTGAGTTCACCCATTTGTTCTCCAGTTATATGCCTTTTGGGCTGCTGAGTGTTCTCTGACAGACAGCTGAATATTGGCAGCCTGACTACTGACTGCAAGGTTGATGACAGCTGTAAGGGCTCAAATTCACAAATCCGTATTTTGGAGATGTTCATGTGCTAGGGAAAGTGTCAGACCTTGCATACACAGATCAGTAAATTTCAGCAACCTTAGCACACAATTCATTACACACAAAAATCATTAAAATAAGGCAACAGTAACTGTCCAGTTTCTGAGTTTCACTTGGCTATAGCTTCATCCTGTGCACTGGGCTGTAATTTGCTCTCTGCTCTCACAGCCAGATTGTCTTTGCTGGTACTATTTTGAAGACTGACAGAGTGCCAGTTAGACTCCCTGTGTCCCATATGCCTTGGTGTAGGCAATGTCCCACACAAGCTCTGCCATCTCGAGGTCTTTCTCTTACTTTCAGCAGCTCCTTGGGCATTTAGCACCCAAGTACTTGAAAATGGAATCTCCTTCTGAGTCAGAAGGACCTAAGGTTGCTCTGTTGAAGCTCTGGGAGATATTAAGAGGTTTATGATTATATGTGTTGGTTTTTTGGTTTGTTTGGGGGTTTTTTTGTTGTTGTTTTTTGTTTGTTTGTTTTGTGGGGTTTTTGTTGTTGTTTTTTTTTATTTTGTTTTTTCCTTTTCCTGAAGCTCTGTGGTCTGCTTTGTATCAATTTAGCTACATTTCAGAGCAAGCCAGCTTAATTAATGATTTCCCTCAGGATATAAAATAACAGTGTATCGTATTTCTTACTGAAATCCATAAACATTAAATTATCTCCAATACATTTATTTGGTCTTAAACTGTTCCAGTTTTTTTAAAAAATGGAATCAAGCTTATTTGCCAGTGTTTTAATTGATATTTAATGAACATATGCTGTGTTACTCTGAAGACATGAACACCTTGATCTCGTTTTTCAATGGGGATTTCAGGCTCAGATCTGAAGATGATGCTGCATCACCTGTTGAAAACCCACTTTTTATGTGAGACTGGAAATTTTAATTCTGAATTGTCAAATGATCACTTTTTCTTCTCTTACAGCAGCCTTCTGTCAAGGAGCTCGCTAAGCAGGGAAGGGTTGACTTCTTAAAAATAGTGATTTACTGCTGAAAAACATTCTGCACTAGTTTCCCTGTCTTCTTTTGCTATGTCAATTATGCTGCTGACATGAAGGGGAGAGAGATGTGTTGTGGGTGAGTGTCATGTTGAAAGTTGCACCGTCACACCAAGGGTGCTCTCACAGAGGTACTGGGAGCGTGATCAACTGCAAAGCCAAACCTAAGATGTTGAAGGGGATAGTGAGTTGAAAAAGTAGCACCAGAATGCACAGTTTAGGTTTCTTAGGAAGTGGGACAGCTTTTGGAGTAACTGTTTGCAAGAAAGATGGGCTTCACCTCAGCCAGACCTGATTGATTGTAGTAATTCTGGTGGCATTACACATCTCCAAGGCTTATATGCATTTCCTTTTCAAACTGGAAAAGCTGTTGTGTGTGGAAGACTTCATAAATGTGAATGGCACATCAGAAGCAGATGAAATAATGAAGATCCTGTAATCCAGGATTAAAAATTATAGAGTATAATAAATTTGAGAAGGAATAGCAAAGTATATTACAAGTAAATAGCCCCGGGTAATCACAACATGTAAAAAGAGACAAGAAACAAATACGGCTCATACAAACAAACAAAAAAGTTCAGTGCATGAAAAGTAATTTCTGGTTTGTCAATATAGACATGAAGCTACAGCAAAAGCTTCACAGAAGTGAAATGCTATATTAAAAACAAACAAAAAAACCCCCAACCAAATCATACAGACATGACAGCTCACACCACAAGAAGTCCACCTTACTAAGCTATCAGTTTTTTAAGGTGGTGTCAAGAACAAAACCACCTACTTCATATAGTGTCTTTGGATGTGTAGAAGTCAGTGTAAGTGCTTCAGCAGATACAGATACTGAGCCGCTGTAACGTAACATGATTCTAGTTTGGGGTTTTTTTAATTTTTTTTTAATGGATTAATAAACACAATAAATGAAGAACAAAAAAGGCAGAAACAAATGACCAGAAGATGATCTCAGCTGAGAATCCAGAGCAATCCACTGCTCAATGAACTCAAAGCTATGTGGAAAAACATATGAGTAGTGAGTGCCATAGTTTGCTGAAGGTGTCATTTGGGATGGTTCAAGCAGATTACTCAGGGATTATTCAGGGTGGTAGGAACATAGTTCTTAGAGTTCTGAGCAGCTTGATAAGAAAAGGGCAGGGGCTTCATATTGAAAGAAACTGAATTTTTTGTTCAATAGCAGAGGGAAATAGCTCCAGCCATGCTAACCCAGGAATGGGCTCCAAATGAGATACTGCCTTTTTAGGAAGGAGTTGGTAAGGTTGTTATGGAAACTTGTTTGAAAATGTCTGCTCAGTGCCACTAATGAAGATATCCTGTGAAGACTTTCTTCCTGCTGAAAGCCAGTAGGGTATTACTTTTAAAATATCTCTTGTTTCAAGAAAAGGGTCCTCTTAATACTAGTGAGTAAAGTAAATGAAGCACATTATCCATCCCTTTCACTTCTCAGAATAATCCTCTGGCATTTGGGAGTGTGTGCGTGCATTCGTATTTTAAAACATGTCATCTTAGTTCGGGTTCAGCCTGATTTCTGGTATGAAGGCTTTTCTCTGAATTCTCTCAAAAGCTTTCTGTCAGTACTTAGTTCGGGTTCAGCCTGATTTCTGGTATGAAGGCTTTTCTCTGAATTCTCTCAAAAGCTTTCTGTCAGTACTTTCTTTTAATCTGGTTGCATATAATTTTCTTCATGTTAGAAACCTTCCCTTCCTCTGCATCAGGGATTCACTTAATTAAATGGTGGTCCAGCTGGTAAGCTTTTTATACAGTTGAGGTGACGTATAGTTTGCAAAGTCTACTGCAGATATTCACAGCTCTTCTGTTTGTTCAGTTTTCTGTTTATTTTAATAGACTTGTATGCAGTTTGATTATTACACCTGAAACAGTTATTTAGTGAGAACAGTAAACTCATTTCATAAAAATTTAATTTCTGAAGGATTAGTTGTTTAGTAACTTTCATTCAGAGATTGACTGCAGGGTGTTTAAAATTAAGTTCTCTTAAATAAACAGAAAAGAAACTTGTGGTATAAAAACCTCTTGAAGTCTCCTTCACGACTCACACCATTTATTTACTAAAAAGTGTACATTTTAGTTTTTGCAGGATTCTAATATGGACATGAATATTTAAATGGTGCTTGGATTCCTGAGCATTCAACAAACTGAGAAATGTATAGGAAAATAATCAAACCTTGGTAAATCTCCACCTTCCTGGTCTGGATTGCTGCACACAGTGAAATCACTGCCCCCACATTCCAGCTCAATTTTGGTAACCCAACCTGCTGGCTGGGTGAAATTTATCTCAAGGAGCTGCTTTTGGGATTTATGCCCAAGAGCAGCTGACCAGGTGCCCAAGGAGTGGTGCCCACCAGAGTGCAGAAAGCATGAGGGAGTAGACTGCTCGCTTTATGAAATTTAATCACTAAAATCAACTGTAAACCAGTTTTTCATGGTTGAACAAAGTGCCTGCATATAGAAGTATTCATATTCAGATGTATTTCATACGGAAATACTACACAGCATACAAGCTTTTCTTTCTTACTACTTAAACAAATCTGCTGAATGACTATCTCCTGCAAATTTGTTTGCCCAGTTGACCACACAGATGCATTTACTATTCTGTACTGAGCTGATCCACATTTAAAATCCCTCAGAGGGTTTTTCACAGGAGTTGCTTTTCATTAATGCTTTGCTGATAATATATGCAGGAAGATAGAAAGAAATAAGTAATTTATTGTTTCATTTGAAGTAGTCACTTAGGATTAAGAAGATTTCTTTTTTTTTTTTCATGGAAAGTGTAATAGCTGACCTTTATGAGAATGGGCTTATTGTTCTGAAAGGATATTGAAGTCCATTTTTAATGAAAATATGTTTGTGAAGCTTCACATTCTTAAGTGAGAAAATACAAGTTATTCCTCATCATTGCTTGTGTTGCACCAGCAAAATCATAAACAAGAACTTAACTGGAAGAAAGATTATTGGCTGCCTCTCTATTATCCTCTTCTTCCTCCCCCTTACCTCTTGAAGTCTAGTATAACTATGAATCCAATCATAAAAAACATTTTAGAAATGAGTGTTTCTTGATTGCACTGGAGCTCAATCAAAGTTTGAAAGCTCAAATACTTACACAGAATTGTTACTATATGTTAATTGCTAATTCCTGAGATGTAAGCTACAGAATGTTTGCCGCTGTCACAAATATTTTCTTAATGTCTTTTACAATATGCGCTCCTTCCCTGAGCATTTAAATACACCTGAGACTCACATTGGCTCAGCTGAATTACAAACAGCTTCTCAGAAGGACCAGTTCACTACCCTGCAGCAATTTGCTTTATTTTAGTTAAGAAAGTAATATATTGTCCTATTTTTACCATCCTCTGAAAATATCTCAGGAGTATCTTCAGTGAGAACTAATCCGAGCTGATAACAACTCTTTCTTTTCCATCACTTAGATGGGAAGATTAATACCTTGTTCTCAAGTAAGAATCTAGTCAAAGGATCTTAAATTGGATCAAGTAGGAGAATTCAGATGTTCATGGTATCTAGTGCACCTTCCTCCAGCTGGGATATGCCAAAAAATTGCCCCATTGCCTGCTGGATCCATAAAACATAGCAAGGGGGGGAAAAGCTTTTTGTGCATTTGTTGCACAAACACAGGCTCTGGTAGGTGATGGGTTTCTAGCCCCAGAGGGATGCGCCTCCCCATCTTAGGTTGTATTTTTCACCTTTTCCCTCTGTGTGCCTGCTCCTGAATTGCAGTTCAGTAGGGGAAAGGAACAGCAGTTGCTGCAAGGAGATGATGATTGGCAATGGAGCTGTTCCTTGGAAAAAGCAGTTGGACATGAATGGAAATGGCTCCAACATCAGAGGAAGCATCCTGCCACATCCTCCCAAAGCTTAAAACAGAGAACAAATGCCTTAGTAAAAATATAAAAATTGTATGTAACAAATCCCACACTTGTCACTCTGCTAGTGGAGGCAGTGACAGCGCTGTTTCCCTCCCAGCTCTTTCTCCGTTCAGGTGCCTGCATGGAGGTTTTCAGTCCCCCTGCAGCAGAGCTGTGGAGATCCTTAGAGAACTGGGAGAGCTCACATTTGTCCTTGACCTCAGCCTTGCCCCACCCAAACCTCAGTGATTTAATAGGAGCAATTTATTATTTCATTGGTGTAAATGAAGAGCTCAACAACTAAAATGTTCATTTTACCCCTTCAAGAAAGGTTTATAACAAGCAATTCTTTCTGTTCAAAGTGGGCTGTTGATCTGCAGAACAAGCAAAGATGACCTGGGGGTGGGGGGAGAAGCATCACAGTTAAATATTGTATTTCCTGAACACTCCCTCCCCAGTACCAATAGAACATTGATCTTCTGCTGTCCCTGTGACGTTTGACTCCATGTTTCGTAGTGCTCAGAAGTCTTGCAAAGAGGATACATGGTCTCTCTTTGTGCCTGGAAAGTACCTAAAGCATTTGAGGCAGTAGGCTATCAAGTATGAGTTTATCTGCCTGGAGACCTGCACAGCCCATCTCATTTCAGGCTCCTACTCAACCTATCTTTTGTTTATTTTATCTACTCAGAGAGACCAACCCCAACATTTCTCTGGCGCCACCCTTTCAAGTTGGCTGACCTGCGTATATTTTTTACTTACGTGTGTATATAAGTATGTATTAGTTTTGGGTAAGCTAATGCACTTGTGAGAACTTTTCAGTTCTCTTTTTTTTTTTTTTTTTATTGTTATTGGCAGAGTCTGAAACCATTTGAAATGCAGCCGTGTTGGCTTGTGCTCTGTAAGGAACAGGGGGAAGGAGTTGGCGTCTGCCAAATTGAAAAGGATAAAACTGGTGTAATGATATGTTGCAACCACGCAGCAAAACCTACCACAGTAAATTACTGCTGTAACAACCTTCTTCCTGTTGCAAAAGGCTCCAGCCCAGGCTTTCTTGTGTCTCTTTTCATCATTTCAGTTCTTGGGAGAAAGTAATTTCTGTGCCCCTTAGAACTGAGGGACTGCTACGCTTCTTGGAGGAGAAGTTGAAAAACAAAGATGGAGGGTAGGAGGGGCAGGTGCTTGATTTTGGGCTGGGTGATGCTGCTGAACGTGAGCACAATCAATCTGTAGTGGCTGACACACAGAGTTGTGGGCTAGGCTTCACCTGGTGTGTTGCTCTTTACTGTATACAGGATTTTTTTCCCTTCTGACAAGCTGGTTGCATTGTTTGTAGGTCACCCGAAGTATTCATGGTGTGGCCTCTACAAGCCAGTCACTGGGATGCTCTGCCCTGTGCCTGTGGCAGTGGTATGGCCAGGCTCAGTGGCCCAGGGGGAGTGTTACCCTCTGAGGTGGCCTGTGGGAAATGAGCTGCAGCTCCTGCTTTCGTCTGTCCCAGATGCATCTCCTCTCCACAGACATTGCACTGTGTTTGGCACGCAGTCGTGTTTTGTTAACTCTAAGTGAAGGAGTGAAAAAGGGAGCAAGCCAGAAGACTGAATTACTGTCCTGGTTTCAGAGCAATCCTCCTAAAGGGAGGGGAGAAAGTGACAACCTCAGTGTGGGAAAGTTTTCAGACTACTCTCGTAAGTTGTTTATGTTCTGTGGAGAAAGTGGTTTGGGTCTTCTGAATCCAATTGCGTGTTTGAGAAAGAACTGTTCATCCGCTTGGGGGAAGGAGGGAAGAAAGCCTCCTCTTTGAGGGGAAAGCAGTGAAATCCTGGTGGTTTCAGAGGTGTAAGGTGATGGCCCTTTGACAGCATTGTACAAAACTTCATCTGACAGCATTAAAACAAGAAAACATTGAGGGAAACTCAGAGCTGCCTTTTACTGAAAATGTGCAAACCACTGGGTGTGATCCAGGCTGTCAGACCAGTGACCGGAGGACATCTCCCAGAGGTTTTACCTCCTGCTAGTAAGATGGATGATGAGTATTGAGCATGCTGGGAATCATATACAGACAAAATCTGTGAGTCTCTAAAAGCTGAGCAGAATACAAATTCCTTTTTCTCAGAACTTTCCAGACTGGCAAATGACAGGACTGCCAGCACTCTGTGCTTGCCTGGGTGCTGCTTCAACTGGCCTTGGGCTTTCCACAGCTGAGCCTGCTGTGCTGTTTCCCTTGGATGTGAATGAACCTCTTCTAATTTTCTCTCCTGTGGTGTTTATGCAATTAAATTGTCTTTTTTATTCCTTTTTTTTTAACAACAACAACAACAAAGAAACAAAAACTCCAAAAAACCAAAAACCATCATTAACTTCCTGTACTTGAAGTTCACCACCGTATCCTTGCACTCCCCAAGTCCCCAATCTCTGCTGCTTCCAATAATAATAAAACCTGAACAGACTTGTCTTGTCCTCTTTACAGCTACAACAAAATGGATGTACTTTTAGCTGTGCTTTTCCCTTCAGCTATCTGGCAGTGCTCCCTTTCCACTCTCTCCAAGTCCTCCTAGTGAGGAATGTGTACAGCTGATCACGGGGATAAGGGTCAGCTCAAGGGAGCTTGTGCTGGCCAGGGAAAATTCTTCCTTTGATGCCCATTGCTCCCCACCTCTGATGTCTCATGCGCGTTTTGCATTCTCTAAGCCCAGAATCATCTGAACTCACAGGCCAGAAGCAGCTTCTCTGCCTGGGCTGTGCAGACGAGATCTCCCCAAGGGGATTTTCCCTTGTTAAAGTTGCCTGCAAAATATTTTGCGTGGCTTGTTGAGGTATCAAACTATTTTCCAGCTATGGCCAGTCTGAACCGAAGGTTGTTATGAAGAAATCCTGTCTCTTACGTTAATGTGAGTGGTCAAGAAAAGCCCCAAGTTAAAGATCTGAATAGACAATTCAGTTGGCCAATTTCTTTCTTTCTCTTCTCTCTTGTGAGTTTAACTAGACTTTCTCTCTTATAATGAAATCCGATCTTTATGGGAATATCTCATTCCCTATAAAGCTATGAATTATTTTTTTCTCGAACACACCAATCATTACATATAAACTGCTTGAAACAGATAAGCCGAAATATGTTTAAAGAAGTGAATTTTTATTATATAACAGAAGTGGGTGTATCTCATTCTTTTATGCACTGGATGTTCTCTATGGAAAATCCATAAAACAAAATGGGAAATATGAAACCATTTCTCTGCCACTGATGTAAAATGACAGAGAAGAAGTTTCTGAATTATAATGGGTCAAGCAAAAATACCTTCCTCACTACTTCTTCCAAAAGTAATCTGAACAAGTGAGAAATCCTGCATAACACTGGGATCCCTTTGGACTACTCAGTCCAGTTTTGCATCAAGGTAGTTTGGTTGTATTACTTGTGATACTACATTCTGCTGCTCATGAGTACTTTTCATTTCTAATGTCACAGAGTTCATTTCCAACCATGTTTGGGTAATTAGTCCAGGTGGAGAATGAAGGGAATGGAGTCTGGTGTTAGACTGTGAAGGGATGGCTCACCTCCAGCACAAAGTTCAGTTTCAGTGCTGTGAGGACCAGGCATTGGGAAGAGGGGAGTGGCTGGAGGCCAACCAGGAGCCCAGGTTGGGGTCTTGCTATGTGGGGCTGTCCCACGAGGGGAATATTTCTGTTTCACTAGTGCCAAAAGTCAGCTTCTCACCTTCATTGCTGCAAAGACAACGTGTTGGAAAGCACAGCAAGGGTGGCCTCCGTCACCCTCTATCTTCATGGCAGCTGGGGCAGTAAGGGAGTTATCTGGGCACTAATGTGCCCACAGTACCTTGGGTGAGGGCTGCCTTTGCCCTCGCTGCCTCCTTCACTCCTCAAAAACCTGAGAAATCCAGCTGTTACCAAAGGAGGAGGGAAAGGCCAGGCACTGCTGCATCATCATCCTGCACTGCTTTAAATCCAGTCACAGTGCAAAGGATCATGGCAATGAGTGGCCCATGTAAACCTATAATTCACTGCAGCTGAAAGCTGCCTCACCAAAGGGATTTAGTTTATTATTTCTGTGCATTGCTCCAATAACACAGGCTGTCAGACCTAGACCGTGAATAAGAATTTGAGCTCCAGGAAACTGTTTTGTTGCTGTCACAGCTAATGGCTTGTCAGAATTTCCAAGGTAATCCTGATATTTTGTCAGACCTGTTTCTTGATTGTTTCAAAATGCACTGGGCTTAGTCCTGCATCAGCCTAAGGAATACATTTCTTTTTACACCCCTTGAAGCATGAAAGCAGCTTGGTTGTTTACTTTGTATGTTTTTAAATTTTATTTTTTTTTTTTAATTGAGCAGGTCTGCAGCCTGCTGTAGCATTTATCTCTTTTCTTCCAATGCTTTTGTCTGATGTTGGGATGGGCAGAGCTGTGGATGGATGAGCACTCAGCTGGCAGGGCCAGATGTGACTCCTCTGTCAGCTGCAGGAGAAAAAGTGGCTTTTTTTATTCTGCTGGGCCACTAGATGGGGAAATTGTATTTACATTTTTGGGTTACAAAATAGATCCTGTCAGCTGGGCTGAAGCTTTTGCCAGTAATGAGGCGTATAGAGCCTGTTACCTGCAAGAGCTACATGGTGATGACTCAAGACTTTGCCCCTCTCCTCTGCAAGGAGTCAGGCTCTGCTGAGCCATGCTGGGGCCCAATGTGCTTTTGGGGAGGTACTCTGCAAAACTGACCCTTACTGCTGTCCCATCCTTTTAAAGGGCTCTGTGGAGTGGGGCCGGTGGGTGCCTGACCCACTGCCAAGCCCTGCATGTACTCCACAGCTTCACATGGGAAACAGGGAGAGTACATAAGTAATATTTCAACAAATTTCTGAACAGGGACCTCCTGAGGCCAGGAAACCATCTGGGTATCTGAGAACTCACATCAGGTTCAAGGCAAAAATATGAGGCAATATGTACTCAGGGCCTACTCTTGCTTTCAGTACTTTGCTGCTGCAGGACCACTGGCTTTTTCATGATGAAAGCATTTCTGAACAGAGTGACACAGGGTCTGACAGTCCTGCAGGTAGGAAACAGCTGGCTATGGGGCAGTTCAGAGAATGACCTTGAGATGATTTGGCAGGCACATAAATATTTCCAAGTTGGTTATTAAAGATCTTTGTCTCAAACCTGATGAGTATCAGTTCTCAAGTCTTATATAATTTTGATTTAAATAAAATATCTAAGATATAGTTAGTTCTTTTCCTTGTAAGAGACTGGTTACAGTCCATGTTGGATACTCCAAGTCCCCGAGGTGATTGGTGATGTGGTAATGCTACCTAAAGATGCAGTTTAAAAAGAAAAAAAGAAAAGTAGAGTGCAGGTGAGGGGGATGACTTTCCTTGCTGCAGGCTGGTGACGGGGTTGCAGCCTGATGCGGTGCTTTTGACTCAGTGTACAGTAATTCAATAACAACTTTCTTGGTGCAGTGCTACTTACAGAGCAGATGTGCTTTCTGTCAGGTATGTAAAGTTTTTCAGGCTTTCTACAGATAATTTAACTTTGGAAAGCAACTTTATTCCTCTAAAGTTGGACTATTTTGGGGAGGATATCTAAACCATTGCAGTGTGAAAGCAAATATAAAGACACCCGCTCTGTCTGTGCAGGCAGGGAAATGAGCCGTACCGTGAGAAGTTACCTTCACGCTACCATGACTGAGTCCATGCAGCTCTCTGTTCCCACCTCTCCCTGCCAGCCTCTGTGGGGCACAGGGCCTGCATGGGGCCCGAGTTTCCTCCTCAGTGCACTGACCATGATGGGTCTTGTCACAACTGATGGATGCTTTTGTGAAAGCTCAGTTACCCGAAAACAATGTCAGCTCAGAAAGAAGCCATGGGAATGTGTTTAAATAAGCACACCTGCATATTTTTGGCACTTGGAGCGACTGTAAATAGCTTAGCCGAAATTATGGATGAGTGTTTATATCCTTTCAAATATCACAACCAAGTAACTAGAGAGTCAAATGTTTTTGCAGCAGTTGTGTGCTTATCCTGCAAGTTCTTTATTAGAGAGTTTTTGGTTTGGAGTCTGGACGTCAGAGGTATTAATGAAAGTAGATGTGTGTGAGCAGGACTTACAGTCATCCTGTGGGTGATTTGGGTTAGCTGTTAAGACAGGCTTCTTATGTTTAACAAGCCTCAGCACCAGGACTCCACACTGAGTAACTAAGGAAATCTTAAGGTCCTTTTCTGTGACTTTGGCTAGAAGTTGTCTCTGGCATGCACTGCATGTTTTGTGCAAGTGTTTTCTTTTGATTTATAGAAAATATCCTTCCATAAGGGATACCTTAGGCCAAGCTCTTCACAAATTGAGAAGGTCCTGGTACAGGAGCAGCAATGAAGTGTGTGCTCAGGGGAGCTGAGGTGCTTGGGTAGCAGCCAGTCTTTTCTGTGCTATGGAGAAGATGTAATCTTTCTATGTATTTAAGTAATCTGCTTTTGCATTTTTATCCAAAGATCTTAAAATTATTTACACAGGTTACAAGTAGGATTATTTCTATCTTAAATATGAGGAAGCAATGAATGTGCATGAATGCACACAGGAACAGAGCCTTTCCCTCCCCATCTCAACCTGTGAGTTGACTTCAAATGTGATAAAATGCATGTTCCTAGAATATTTCCTTGACAGGAGGAAGAGGCAAACCTTCTTCAGGACATCTGCCTTGATTTCATAATTGGAAATCTTCCAGAGTGTATTGAGTCTTCATCTCCTGACATACAAGAGTATGGCATTGCTAAATCCCTTAAACTCAGAGGTGCCTTTGACTGAAAGACAGATGTACATCAATATTCCCCTGCTTTGATCTCCTAGGGTAATTTTTGGGTTTATTTCTGTTGTGCTCCAGGGGTGGCTGTGGTGCAAGTGGAGGTGCTGTGGTGGCGCTGGATGTCAAAGGCTTATGCAGCAGCATGGAAAAAACTGAGCACTGCTCTGGCATCCCAACAAGCCAGGCTGTTTCCAGTCACATCATAATCATGGCACTGCAAAACACTTCCTTGCCTTCCAACTATCTTTCACACTTGGTGATATGCAAAAGGCAGCGTTCTGCACTCTTATTTTTTCCAGACAAGCTGGGGTCACTGGGTGTCCTAAATCATAAAGATCCCTTTTGCATGGAGACAGATGATGTCTCTCAGTTCCCCTCATGTCTGATGAATCTGAGGTTCAAAGATACTGCATCAAAGTTAGGTTTTAAAAATCCATCTGTGAGCCAGCATAGGGAAATCTAGAAGGTGGGATGCAATCACAGTCCAGCTTTCCCTGGGCATTGAGATGTAATAGAAATGTTGTGGTTATAGCCTTAGCTTGTATTTTATGCTCTTTTTCAATTTCCTATTCGTCTATTACTTTGATTTGTTTCTAGCCAGTCATTGGCCAGCGCAGGAGCTGGCACTGAGCTTGGCTGCTGCTTCTCACTGTCCTTTTGCAACTGGTGGTTAAAGAAAGAAGCTGCAGACCACATACTCCATGTAAAGGATCAGTACCTCAGCAGGACAGAGATAGGACAGAATTGCCATCCTTTGGGTAATATGGCTCACACAGGCTGGCTTGATAGACTGAATTCTGAGAGGCAGAAATACCTGACTGACAGCTTCTTCAGTCCTTCACGGGCTTCCCAGAGCTCTCTGCCTGAGATCTCATTTTTAATGGAGAACCATCTGCTGCAAATGCACACAGTTATTAGTAAATGCCTACCCAGTGCTTTGCAGGCAACACCCATGATAGATGAAACAAATTGAGGAAATATACCACCTGCTTTTCTATTTGTTTAGTTCATTGCATTTCACAACACACCTATATAGTCACTTTGATTGTTCTGCCGACTTTGGTTTTGTGGGGCTTTTACATGTGTGGTGAGGGATAGTTGAGGAGACCATAAGGATTGTAAAAAATGACAAAATAAACTGCTGGAATGCAGAAGCACAGTGCCTGGAGCTATCTAAAAGCTGAAAATGGCTGGATTTGTAGTAAACAGCAATGTACTTTCAAAGCCCAAATTATATTCAGTCTGCAAGTGTCAATTTGGAGTTTCTTGCCATCTCCCTGTTGGTTAGGCTGGAATTTTCAAGCCAGTTGGGAGTAGTTCCCCTATTGCTTTTGTGAGGTCTCTAATTACAAATAATTAATTAAGGGTTAGGTGTATCTCATTCGTAGAATCACTTATCAACCATCTTTGCTTTCAAACTTGACAT
Organism: Formicarius rufipectus; assembly: GCA_013399695.1. NCBI lineage: Eukaryota > Metazoa > Chordata > Aves > Passeriformes > Formicariidae > Formicarius > Formicarius rufipectus. The sequence goes on along the minus strand of VXAU01005259.1, from coordinate 1,512,816 downwards.
CCAAGCAGTTTGTACAATTTACATATTCAATTAAAAATTATTTGCTTCTTTGACCTTTGATACACAGTATGAGTTTCATTTGGCCACCTTCTTTCACAGCCAATGTTATTAGCAAAAGGTTTTCAGTTATTGAGATATGGTTGAATTCCTGTGAGTTAACATTTATGAACTTAAGTACCACAGTACTGTGATGCTGCATATGACCATTCCTAACCTCAGAGACTCTACTGCTCTCAAAACCTTACTAACATTACATAGGGTGAACAGCGTGCTCTGTCATCTTGCCAACCTCTGCCTTGTTAGGGTAACAACCACTGAAAGTGTGATATTTAGGCTGTGGGAATTGCCTGAGGTACATCACTACATGGATTATTATCCAAGACCAAGAAGTTCTACAGAATGATTGTGCAAAAAATAAGAAGGAACTAAGTGTAAACAGATTGACATTACATATTTTCACTGTTAATTTTTGATGCATGACTTTTGACTATCCCCTCCTAGTGAAAAGGAAGGGTAAGGGAACATCCCTCCCCACCTGGGGCAGCTCTTCTGTCTTCCCTCCTTGCCAGGGCAGCTCTCTTGGTTGGAAAGAACCATCACTTTTATTTTCTCTTCTCCTGCTAAGGGCAGAGATTTGAGCTGCTTGGTCTTGGACAGCTTTGCACTGACAGAGGTAACACCTGTAGTTTCCTTCCAGCAGTAGGTATTAAGTGTTCTTCCCTCCCCACTTTGGGGAAAATTGCAGTTCAGCTACAGAAGAGCATCTCAAAGACAAGTGTTAATGGTACCCACTCTCTGATGAAGGAATTGTTTTTGCACTCTCTCTGTCTCTCTGGGCTGTCTCCATAGGAAGATGGTACAGAAGATGTCTAAGTGAGGCTCTAGAAATCCCAACTGGAGGTTTACATAAGCCTTTTTGCTTTCTCTAGGTGCAGAGACTGGATAAATAATAAATGCATCTCTGATGGTGTATCTATGCAGACCAACCCTAGACAAATGCCCAGTTGTTCTGATATAAATGTGCCAAGTGTCATAGGTCAAAACTAAAATGTGTTCTCTCTTGCTCTCTTTTTTTCTTGTTGGTTGGTTGGGTTTTTTGTGATTGTTGTTGGGTTTTTTGGTTTTGCTTTTTGGGTTTTTTTTGTTTTGGGGGGGTTTTTTTGGTAGTGGTGGTTGTGGTTTTTTTTTATCTTGTGTTTTTTTTTTTTTGTTTTTTAATGTCTTCTTTCTGGCTTGGCTTTCAATTACACCAGTAATCCACAGAGCTGCAGGCTGAACAGGGACGCTCTATAATTTGGACAATACGACAGTAGTATTTTATGGTACATTTCAGAGAAGCAGTCAGATCTTCATATCTCCCAAAATCTGCTACCTTCTCATGACTCTCCACCTGCCAAGGGTCACAGGATGTGGGCTGGTGCTCTTGGAGGAGAGAATGTGTCCTCCCCATTTTGAATGTTCTACATGGACTTTGTACTTTAAGTTTTGTTGTTTTGTTTTGTTTTCACTGCTCACATGCTGGGCATTCCAGGTAACCTAAACTCTTGCAGTTTGGCTACTTGCAGGAATTTTCTGGCAGGTTTTTCTGCATCCTGTGATTTCTTTACTCTTATGATCAAAAGTTACCCTTTTTGTACATGGTTCCTCCACTGCACTCCCCAGGTTGTAGGGTGGCAAGGCAGCTTGCTCAGGCAGCCAAGTGTATTGTGCTGTATCCTAACTCTGCTATTAAAGTTAGGAAGTTCCTTGGTGGTTCCCTGTGTGGTGGTTTGCAAACAGAGAACTTGTTCTACTTGATTCTTGCAAGGAGATTAAAAAGCTTCGGCAGCTTCTCTGTACAGAAGTTTATTAATTATCTCTGCCAAGTGTTATGGCATCAGCAAAGTACTGGTGCTGCTCAATTAATTTGTCCTGCATCATCTGGATAACCACTGAGCTGTGCTTAGGAAGACCTCGAGTTGCTCTAGGTGTGTTGGGCTGGACCCAGCAATTCCTAGGCTGTGTTCAGGTTTCCACAGTGCTGCAGCCAATGCCTGTATCTCCTGCAACCATGCTTGTCCGTTCTGACTGAGCTCAGGCAAAATTTGACTGCACAGGCTCCAACTACATGAGGAAACCCCTGCCATCCACACTTTGGGAAGTAGGGGCAGAGAAGCTGTGTGCCTGGACAAGGGATGGGTGGTGGGAGAGAGGGAGGGCAGAGCGTGTCCACCCACCATGCATGTAGAATGAAGCCTCCAAGCACATGAGCCCCTGGCAAAGGCTGCCAATCAAAGAGAAACAGAAGAAAATAGGCTGCAAGCACACAGCAAATTGCAGGCAGTAATAGAACTGCCTATCTTTTTTTTTTTTTCCCCTCCCCTCCTGTGATGTGGTCATCGACCTGGGCTGTCCTGAAAGCCCATTTTGTAAAAACAATTGTAAAGAGCCTGTATGATTTACTGCCCAGTTTCCTACAAAAACACACAATTCATTAAAAGAAGGGATAATGTCAAACTAAAAATGTAAACTAAAGAGCTTGAAGGGATGGTTAAATGTCAGCACATCATGGGATCATTTATTAACCACAAAAACCATTTCTTCCACATATAAAATACAACATAAAGAAAAATATTTTTCTTTTCTGACTTGAAAGAATTTGAACCACTGGCACCAATCTCTCAGGCTGACTCTCAGCATGGGCTGGAGGAACAGGGTGAGGAGGCAGCCAGCTCAGGAGGTCCAGGGAAGTGAGGAATTAATCTTGGCCTTCATACATGGAGCGGGGGAAAAAAAAAAAAAAGGTAGGCCACCATTAGCTGGCTGGCTAAGGAAGCTGAGGCACTTGGCATTATATCTTTTGTTTACTTGGTCTATTTACTTGGCCTGGTCTCAGGGCGCTGCCCCTCACCTGAGTTCTGCCTACGTGTGATTCCCATCCAGCTCCTTGATGTACTGCATTAGCGAAAGTATTCCTTAAGTGCTTTAGGGAATAACAAACTCCCATGGATGCAGGCAGCCACCCATTTGTTTTTGTAGTCTGCTGCTGCTCTTTTACTGATCTTCCATTTTGCTTCTTTTCTTCCTGCCTTGGTGGTTTTTTCCCCTTGTTCTGTACCGGGACAGGGAGCCTCTTGTCCCCTTCCATCTCATGTGCAGCCCCTGCAGCTGCTGCCAGGAAGGACTGAGTGATGCTATTGCTGCTGCCACGAGTCTTGCTGTGGCTCTGGGTACATCACAGTCACTGCTTCAATTGAAACTGTTGCCTGTAGCCACAAAGAACTGTATCTGATGGAGACATGGACAGTCCTATGGCAACATGGGAAAAGGGAGCTACACCTCCTCCTGGGAAATGGGTGCTGGGGCTGCCCTGCAACCCTGGATGTGGTACTTGTGTGAGCAAAACACAACAAATCCTAGTGCTGATGCGTGAAACAATGTAAAAGGGTTATTTACCTACATTCCTCTCTCCATAGTATGTGTCAGTGGGGTGAAACAACTGAGGAGGTTTTTCCCGCTGGGACAGGAAGGAGCTGCGAATGAGATGCAGCTGTCCTTTGCCTTCCACAGCCAGCAAAATTTCAAGGTACAAAATTTCAAGGTACATTTCCTTTTATTGGAGGGCAGCACACCATGGGGACTTCTTCAGGAGAAAACTGTATTCAGGGTGTGAAGTTTCTCACTTTTTGTAGCTGCCAGTGACACTTTTCAACTGCAGCAGTTATGTTATTAACTTGGTCTTGACTTTTGCAAGGTAGAGCAATCTGCTTCAAACCAGTCTTTGTCCTCAGCGTCTGAGGAAAATTGAGTCCCAGTCTGAAAGGGAAATACAAGCTGCTGGTTTGTGTTTTATTCTCATTTTCCAGTGAATGGTGGACAGCTGCACAGATGCAGAGCAGCAATAAACGTGGGCAACTCTGGACACAATGGTAGCAAGGGAAGGGGCCAAAGGAGGTCCTCATGAGGACATCAATGGGCAGGATATGCACATACTGTTTACATATTCTTCAGACTCCATTATTTCATGCACAGGAAAGTGCAGCTCTGTCTGTGGGTTGGGCTAAACCAGGAATATTCTAAACCCCGGTGCAGCTTCATAGAGGATGTTCAGGTTCAAGCTGCCTGTGTCTTTGCTGGGAACTGATTCAAAACATCTATTGAAATCCCTGCCAGTATCTGCTGGCAGCAGCTTGGGCAGAAGCACAAAAGAAGAAAGAGTCTTGCTATAAAAGCAGCTCTTCTGTCCTGCTGATTAGGGACAGCAGGGCCAGTTCCCCTTCACAGAGCCACAAGGTGCTAGATGTGTTGCTCTGCTGCTGCCAAGGAACAGCTTGATGATTTCCTCCTGTCACCCTGAGAGTAAACCCCCCAGTTCTGTTGTGCAGAGCCATGAGCCCAAAGGGTCTCAGGAAATGGGGACTTCATGAAACTCTTGAAAAATTCACCACTGGGGAAAGCAGTGCATTCCCCAGAGTGATATGGTCATGCAGTAATGGATTACATGACCTCATGCTGACAAGGCTATGGGTTATTCCTTTAATCTATCGTTAGCACATGAGATATTTTAAAAACAAAACCAAATTCCTTCAGGACAAAGAAGCCTTTGCTGCTTTGTCAGGCAGTGTACAACAGCTGGTTGCATTACCTGGAGGCTAAAAGTTGTTTGTGTCTCAGTCTGGGCCTTTCTGAGTCTAGATGGAAATAGATGTGAGGAGGTATTAAAGAAGAGAGAGCACTGGAAAGATAAGAGACTGAATGGTTCAAGATGAAGATAGCACTAAGCACTGTACAATACTGTACAAAATAAGGCCATCTTTGTTTTCTGTAAATGAAGTGTGTTCAATTGCTCTCTCCGTCCGTTGTCTCTTTCTATAGTGAGACTGGTATTTCTGTGATTTGGATTAGCCTGCAGACAATATCAAAATGAAACTTTAGCCTTTCTTGGAAATGGCTCATTTAAAGCTATTTACACTGAAAAACTGGGATAAATATGCACCTTCTGAATAAAACACAGAAGAGTTGTAAATTTGAGATAAACCTCTGTGTGCTCTTGGGCAAATTGTTCTAATTTTGGTGCAAATATACTGCTTAACAGAAATTATGCCTGACTCTAGGAAGTATAAACCATGCTCCATGTAAAAACAAACATCCCCCTAGCAACAATACAGCTTGTCATCAATAACCCCACACTCCAAGAGTTAGTTGAGCTAAACATCGAGTCCCCTTTTTCTGTGTTTCACAGGCCTTGCCAAAATATATCCAGTAGCAGGCAAACACAAACTACGGTAAATCCCAGGTGGAAACAACGTAAACTCTTGGGGATTTTGGTTTGTTTGATTTGTTGGAGATTTTTTAATAAAGAAAACTAAAAATCCTGATGATTTAGAGCTGTTGATGGCAGAGGGATGGCACCCAGCAATGTCCCTGGGCATGCTGAGTTACTGGGTTGGCTGTGGTCTGTGTGCTCTGGGTCCTCACCGGGCACAGGAGCAGCAGTCTGAGCCTCTCCACAGCCCATCAGTGATACCCATGGGGCAGCTGTATTCAGGGTGCTCCCTTTGGTGCCCCTGCATTGCTCTCAGGTCTGTGCTGTACATGCCACAGCCATGGTGTACAATGGATTTTAAAGCAGTTTTTTACTTCATTTCATCTGGGTAAACCCCAATTTGTGAAGTGGCTTTTGGGATTTGTAAAGCTGCATCAATGGCAGCAATTGCACTTCCTGGGACAGGAGAAGGTTACAGGCAGGGGAAAGAGAAAGTTTGTTTGGGGTATGGGTGTTGTTGTTGGCTAGACTTTGTGAACGAAGATTTTGGGATAAGCCTGCACAATGGATTTTTTTAGGTGAGGCGCAGTGTGACAGTGTTGGAATAGCAGACTGCCAATTATACCTTTCCCATCTATCTGACAGGGTTTGTCACCAAAAGCACACAAATAAGAGTCTTTTCATGCAGAATTAATTTTGCTATTCACAGCCCAGTGGACACATCTTTTTAATGGAGTCAGATGCACCTACACTGTGTGTTTATCTCTGTGTATTTATATACCTATATTTCATAGCAGTCTGCACTGAACCAATGTTAACCTCTGAAATAAAAATCCAAAAAGTTTTTACATCTCCAGGAGAGTTAAACTGTATTTAGAAACCAGAGGGAGACTGCCATTATGTCATGGGTTGTTTCTGCTGCTAGCACAGAGCTTAGGCAACATGCTGTGCTAAGGTGCAGCTAAAATTGTAAAGATGTCTTGGGTGCATGGACTGAAAATCTGGCTTGCTTCAACTATGCTACCAGAAACAACCCAGCCAGCTGAACTAGGATTAAATTCATGAAAATGTGGAATCTACAATTTTTAAAAGCCAGGTCTGAATTACCTTGGGCTCCAGGCTTTGCAAGCTTATTCAGCTGTGTTCACTTGGTGAAGAAAATATCCTTTGTAGTTTCTATTGATCTGGTTATTTTTACTGTTTCCCTTTAGCAGGTTTTTAGGTATTTATGTTGTCACTTGAGGCTGTGTTTCTGAAAGTTCAGGTCACTCACAGACTGTCCACACCTCTGATTTCCCCAGCCTGTGGGATACTTTGTGTCCTTGTCTGCTGCTTGGAGTTCACAAAATGTCCCCAGGGATTATAAATAATCCTTTTTAGGTCCGTAGATTATAAAAGTGATAAATTACTGCAAAGATAAATATCTGGGTTAAACAACATGAGGTTTGCTTCCCTGAGGTGGTCTGTACTTCCTGACCAGACAGACTGGTTTTTTTCCAGTCAGTGACAAAGTCTGGAGCAATTTCTTTTGTGTGTGAGAAGTGTTCTCTGCTGTGGGATACTACCCGAAGTTGGAAATCTGGCCAAACCTAAGGACTTGGTTCTTCATTCCAAAACTCTGTGAGCAAAAGGCTGTGGTGGAAGACTGGTGGCATTTCAAATCACCAGAAGCATAATCACTGAGTCCAGGAGGTTCCTCTGGCAAGGGTGATGTGTGAGGCAGCTGGAGAGCTGCCCTAAGAGCAGGAGATGTCTCTGTCCCCTCCTAGCCCTTTCATGGGGATGGTGTGGGGCAGAGTGCTGTACCGAGTATCTGAGGGGGCCTCCATGGACTGAAGGTGGGTCTCTTTCACCATGGACTTCCACAGGCTGCAGGAATCACAGCTGCCTCACCCTGGGCTGTAGGGGAATATGCTCTGGCACCTGGAGCACCTCCTGCCCCTCCTTCTCCACTGACCATGGTGTTTGCAGGGCTTTCTCTCACAGTCTTGTTCGTGTGAGGCTGAAGTTGCTATTGCACGGGGTTTTTTCTCCTTAAATCTGTTGTCCCAATGGTGCTACCAAACTGTAGCTAGGTGGGTGGGCTAGACCTTGGCCAGTGGCGGGTCTGTCTTGGAGCTGACTGACATTGGCTCTATTGGATATGAGGGAAGCTTCTGGCAGCTTCTCACTGAACCCCTGTAGCTCTCCCTGCTACTAAAACCAATACACATGGAGAGAATCATACTGCCAGTAGAGGAAATTTTGATGTCATTATATATATATAAAAGAATACCTGTTCTTATCGAAATAAACACAGTGTATGCATGGAATAATCTGTTTTATGTAAACAGAGTTCATGTCAGCAGATTGTAGGTACTTCAGTTTGTGTGACAGTCACTGTGCCAAACTGAAATCCAGCTACCTCCAGAAGCCTGTACAAGAAAGATGAAGACTGAAGGAACTATTTGAAAACCCAGGGGAATTGTGATTACTCAGAAATCTGTCCAGAGCACTGTATGTTGCTACAGTGCTGCAGGGACTCTATTGCTCACGTGTCAGCACTACATAAGGCATCGTGGTGACTCTGGGCTCTGACTCAGCACTGCAGCGATGTGGTGAAGAGCCCCCATCTCCACGCGGCTGCAATAGCCGTGGTGTTCCTGTGACATGCATCTGTGGTTTGAAATGTGACATTAGCAAATATTTTCTGAAAAAAAATCAAGTTTCTTCCCACACTTCTATCCTCCTTAGGTTTCTTATCCCGGGTTGACCAGACTGAAATACAAATGTGCCTTGTGCTCTGAATGCCCTACTATCACTTATTTGTGACCCATGATGATCCTTCCCTTCCTCAAGGAGGGAGAACAAGGAGATTTATTTTTGTGGATGTAGAAGTTTTGTGCCCAGGCAGGTGAGGACAAGGGTGGAGGCAAATGGCTGGTCCTGAGGTGGCACTGGCTCTGTGGGTGCCCTGTGGCTGCTGTATGCCTGGCCAAGGGCAGTGCTCATCACAGTCTGTAGCCAGGGGTTCATGTCAGTAACAGGATGTAACTACCTAAAAATTTACTCCTTTCAGTGCTCCCCCAGTAACTAAAACTTCACAGTACATCACTGTCCTGGTGAAATAGGGTATATTACTCTTTTTACCTGATTTTAATTATATAATTATATGAGCTGTGCGTATGTCTCAACTGTGAGTCCCCAGTTCATCCCAACAGCCATAAGGCATTCCAGTGTGGCTATAAGAGCCCATGCATAGTTTTGAGCATGAGCATTAGCCTGACGTGTGTGGTGTGACTGCATTTCAGCCTTGTAAGGGCCAAAATACAGAGTGCCAGGAAAAAAATAAAAAAGGCAACAATCTCCAGCTATGTGGCTCTGCAGAGTTGGGGTCAGGGAGCATGTCTCCAGTGCCTGCCCTCTATTTTCACTAAAACAGATGAATTTTAGAGTAGGCACTTACCTACATAAATGTGGGAAGCCTTTCCTACTACAGTTCTTGGGAGATTAGGAGAGGGAGCTGAGTGTGGGATGTGAAGGGGTAATAATGTTATTTTTTAACTTGTTAGCCATTTAGAATCCAACTTCATTAAACTCATGCAGTACAGCTCAGTGGCCTTTGAATGAATGGATTAATTCCGTGTTATTTTATCCCTTTTCTTCTGCACCCTGCAGCTGTGCAGCCTAAAGTTATATTGTTCACTCATTTTTAAGTATTGTAAAGGAAACTCCCTGGAGATGATGCAATGTGCTGAACGCGAAAGCCTCCTCTGTGCTCGATTGCTGCAAACGATCATCATAACAACTCCTCAAAGCTGTAGCCTGGGTCACACTTCTTGGGGGATGGATTAACTGTAAATTTCCCCTTTTTGCTACTTCACCAAGAGATCTCTGTGAAACACCTAGAAAGGTGCAGAGCATTAAAGCAGCAGTATTGATTTGTGAGGTTTAGGCTCATTTTTTTTTCATCTGAGATGACTATGAATTACACCTTCTGGCAACAGTGTCAAAGTAGCTGCAGGTACAGAAAAATGGTGTGAAGAACCAGAATTTGTGCTCTTCATTGCTTTTATATAGAAAATGCTGGATGGTAGGTTCTTTGTAAACAGAAAACTTTCATGCTGAGCACAGAGTATCTCAGGCCACTTCAGTGGGCACTAGAAGGGCTGTGGTAGTGCATGCTGTGTTCTAACAAAAATCTCCCATTTACTTTGACATGACATTTGAAAAGCCTTGCTGGCTTTCATCTTTTCCTAGTAGATAATGAGAGTTTGATTTGATGTTCAGGATGGAGAGTTATTCAGACCAGTAGCCCATAATTCAGAATATATTTGTATTCAGCATGTCTATGAAACATCCTTGACTTCTCTGGGGGAGGGACTGAGAACTGACCAATCTCATCTCCTGGCCTTGGTCAGCCCTTGCCTGAGGACTGGTGGAAAGAAAAGCTGGCACCATTTCTTCGTGCAAAACTTTTCTAGGCGCAAGTTGTGCTGTAAGACCCTTCATCTCCCTGAGCCTTTTCCTTCCTGCAGGCTTCATCTGCCACATCTCATGTTCACTGCATTTGTTTCATATGAAGGGGGGACCTCCCCAGGGCATTGGGGTGGGGACAGGTCCCAGCTACCACTGCCAAAGCTCTTTGCAGGGGAAACACATGAAACAGGGGCTCTTCCCTGGCAAAATGGGTTTTAGTGCTGGTAAAGAAGAAAAAATTTGCTTTGTAGTTCAGGCAGGATAACCATTAGTTTGAGGAAAGCTCCACTGAAGTCATTTTAGGATTTCAGAAACTGAGCAGTAAATGCAAGCAGTGGAGCCCTTTCCATCTGGTCACTGCATACAGTATACTCTGACCTCCTTCTAGGAGCTAGTTACATCTTTTGCTTTATCCAGAAGTTTCCTTTCACCTTAGTTCAAACCTCTCATCTATTGAATCTGGGATAGCAACTCTCCCACTCAGATTTTTTTTTTTTTCTTGTGGAATTTTAATATGAATAATTTCATAGCTGGAGCTCTTAGACCTTTGTGCAAGCTCCCCTGTGAAATGAGTAGCCTGCCTACCAGCCTGGAAGCAGGGCAGCCAACCACTAGCAGAGGAGTCTCTTTGGTTTGTTTGCTGGACACTGGGGACAGGAGGGATCTCAGAGATCATCCAGAAAGCTTCTTTTGGCTCCTGGTCTAAGGGAACTTTGGGCGTACATCATCTGCTCCAAGGAGCCTCTGCAGCCACACACTGTGTATCCTCAGGGAGGCTGAGCTCTCTGCAGCCTCATGCTGAGAAACTGGAGCCCTGATGGGGCTGCCATGAGGGTTTGGTTTCCTCCAAACCAGCCAAGACTCTGTCCTCTGCTGCCCAGCTGCTGGGCACACTGTATACTTTGTTTAGGCTGGGGGTTCACTGTTCCTAACCCATACTGCCTTGTAGATTCATTCTTCTTGTGCTATGGCTGATACCACTTTGTCCCTAAGATCAGACCTGTTGTCCTCTTTCCTCCTGACAGGTCCTTCCTGCAGCAGGAGGAACACTCAAGAAGCTGTGTCCCTAGGAAGGCACACTCATAGTTACTTTCCTGGAGTAAACTGCAGTTTCAATCCAGATGTGTTTTTCTCCATTCTGTGTCTTTAATTTTCTGCTTGAAGTTTTTGCATCAGGGAAAGCATGACAGGTTAAGGTAGTTAAAGAATTCTCAGAGGCAAGGTACTTAGGCTGTAATATTTCTTAGACTACTCCCTCCCTCTGTAGGCAATTAGTATAACTGCTCACTGAGGTTATTTCCTATTAACAGGTTTGAATAACTACATAGACCTTATGCTGCTGTGGGTTTGGTACCTTACAGCCTGAAACCACCATGTAGGTAGCTGTGGAAAATAAATTACCAGTGCTCATGGGCTGTAACTCCAGGTCTAACTGTGTGTGGGCTGACAATGCCATTTTAATGTGGAGCTTGTTTATGAGGAGCTGAATGATAGATCTGGAGGAGGGAATTAGACTCAATGTGTCCTACACCTGTTAATTGACTCAGGCTGAGGTGCCCGCAGGGAGAATTCATTTAGACAACATCAGGGCTTGGTTTGCATTTGTACTGCCCTGGCTGGAAGCTGGAGGTGTGTCTGTGAAATCCCGGAGGCAAGCGATGACTCACGTTCACCCCTCGCAGCCGCTCCGACGTCGGTGCGTGCTGAGCAGAGGTGCTCTCAGCCTGGTTCCTGCTCGGCGCTGCCGTGCCAGCGGAGCAGGGCGGGCCGGGGCGGCTCGCAGCTCCCCTGGCACCCAAAAAGCCGTCGGCAGCCCCGCTGCCCTGAGGTCATGAGCTCCCTGGGGCGCAGAGCTGTCAGCCCCCATTTCTGGCTGTGCTGGCAGACTTGAGCTGTGCTGGCGCATCCGCTCTTGTAGAAATCTTTCCCTCCCAGGGCGGAGAGAGCATCCTGCGCTGCCAAAACTGCTTCTTTGCAATTAGCTCCAAAGAGAAGGGGCCTTAGTGCAGAACACCAGTGGGATGTGCAAGGTGTTTGTGCTTTTCCTCTGAAAATACTTTGTTTTTGGGAGGGATGTGGCTATCATCTCATAATTAAAATCTGGGAAAATATCTGCATCATTAGATGGAGTTGGTAGCAAGGACACAGGTTTTTGATCTTAAAATCTAAGTACATTTAAGCATGTGTGGGTAATTTATAAACAGTGGTTAAATACAAATCTTTGGAGAAAGGCTTAATGCAGCAGTCATTGATACCAGCATTAGGTTAAAGCACTAAAATCTATTAGTGTAGCTTTCTGGTTTAATTTTGGTATTCTTTCTAACAATTATTTTTTGTTTATTTTTAACCAGGAACACTTACTATGATATTTACAAATGTAAATAGTGCTATATAAGGCTGGGGGCACCCTCAGTCCAACTTTAAGACAAGATGAAGTTCATCTATTTCACCTCTACCAAATATTTGTGTAACCTCTTAAAACCTTTCACAAAGATTTCTTCAAGGAAAACAATTGAGTGTCAGGCCCTGGACTGTACTCATTATTCCAACTGAGGCCTGACTAATGTTGAAGAAAAAGGAAAAATCACCTGCCTTATTAATGCAGCCCAGGAAATCTGCCTCCTACTCAATTGGCATTGCTTAGCAAACTTCAGGATGACTCCTAATGCTTTTCTTTGTACTGCTGCTTGAATAGTTATCATTGACAATGTACTGCGTATTTGATTTTGTCTGCCTTGGTGTAGGAATTTGCATGTGATAAAACATTTGGATTCATGTCAGACAGGAAAGATATATATCAGAAGCAAATATGGCTCTTAATGTAGTTTCTACTGTACAGTCAGTTATTCAGTGATAGCTGCTCCACTAATAGCAGAGATTTCCTTCCCATTTGGTAGGTGTTGTATATTTTTTGTTTTTAATAAATATTAGTAGCTGAAATAGATTCATTTTCAGTTAGGCAGGAAGTTACAGTGCCCTGTTGTTCCCAGTACCCCCTGAAGGTGAATACATTTATATTCCAGACCATAGAAAATTTTGTACAGTTATTGGTGCAGTAGTTTTGGGGTTTGTGGCATACAAAAGGGCTCATGAGACATTATATATGCTGATTAGCAGTGTCTTCTCATTACAGTTAACTGAAGTAATTCTGGTAGCTATTCTGACATGAGCTTCCATTAATGTTAAAACTCGAGCCCAGTTATATGATCAGCTTCATGACCACCAACAAGGGCAGAGAAATTTCACTGAATATTTCATAATATTTTAAATGCGGTTGAAAGAAATTGTCAATACTTGAAGAAAGAAGCTATATGAGATAGCTTCAGACTTCCTTGAATTTCCTGATATGTGGTCTCCATGCATGGAGCTTTTGTTCTGTTCTTGGGTGTAAAAACACCCTGGTTATGTGCAGATGTGGGTGTTAACTTCAGCTTCAGGCAGCTGCAGTGATACTAAATAGGAGTAGAATGGGTCACAATAATCTATCAACAGTCTTGTTTTCAATCTCCTATTCTGAGTTGAAGGACCTCTTTGTGCAGCAGCATAATAACCAGCAGGCAGATGACTTTGACTCTCTCACTCTGAGGGGCACATGAATAAGACCTAATGAAAATAGCTGGGAGACAAAGAGCAATAGCTGTTTCATGCTGCCAGTCCTTTCTAACACTCCATACATCTGTAACAGGCCACATCTACAGTACACCAGACAGGGCCAACAACTGTAAACAACAGTATGGGAGGATAATGTGGGCTATATGCATGTTTATCCCAGATAAATTAACACAGGCTTGTTCTTCACTGGAGAACAGAAAATAAAGCAATTCTTTGTCACTTTACCAAAACCTGCTTTGAAAAGAGCAGTTTTAACCAAGGATGTTTGAAAATTGAGTATTAGTGGTAACAAGAGAGTGACCTCCCAATCTCTTATATTTCAGTGTCATCCTTCTTATCTCCTGGAAAGAGGGACTGTATCTAAATATGCTGCTCATAAGAAATACAAAGGAATGTAGGGAGAAGGAGACCCCGTTAATTTTTTATTTTTTTTTGAGATGTCATAGCCTCTAATAGAAATGCTTAATTCCCTGAAATGACATTTGCTCTTTTGCTCATTAAAAAAAAAAAAAAGGTCTTTTACCAGTGCTTAAAACCTGCATCCAACAATAAGATGAATAGACTTAAGGAAATCCCTGCCTAGCAAAGTAAAACATCTTTATAATACCATGTTTAGTCTTACAGCAGAAGTCCAGCTGAACACATCTGAATAAATGGCATGTTTGCCTCATCCCATGAGATGCTAGCACAACTAGACATAAAATACCCAGTATAAATTATAAAATGAAAGTGCAAAAATAGTTTCATTTTACAAAATATAGTTGTGATAGGTGTGCAGTACAATAATAGCCTATACAACATTAGCCTTAAAGAAAATCTTTTCTGTATTACCATGAAAATAATTTCGTCACTTCTACAGGTCTTGGGTTTATTTTTTCTGCCCTTTCCAAGCAAACAATGATATATAATTAGGAGACATAGTGGGAAAAGAAAGCCTGAGGAAGGTAGTGTTGAGTTTTGATGCTCCTAAAGCTCCCTGTCCCAGCCTTGACTGGCTCAGTGGGGTGCTTCCTCACAGGTGCCACATGACTGGCTTTAGGAGATGTCTTGTGACCTGCAGCTTGTGCTGCCCTGCACTCCCACTCCACACCCAACCCAAGGACAGCAATACTGAAAAGCATTATTTCAGGTATTTCAAAAGGTATGGCTCTAATTGTGCCCTTATACAAATAAATCCTGAGTTATCCTGGAAAAATATATGGTGCCCTCATTGCCTCTGTGTACCCAAGAGAGGATGTGAAAGAAGCTTTAGGTATGAGGTAGTGACTGACACATGGGGAGTATCATATGGGAGGGAAACCAGATGGGCTTTATTTGTTCAACTTGGAAAGGGCAAGAATCAGGGAAAGAAACACCAGGGAAAACTATTTTAGTTCCTATAAAAAGATATAATGAAGAAAACTAGTTATACAACAGTCACAAATCCAAAATGGAAATAAAATCACAATTTCTAACCTTACCTAAAAAATTGTTAGGGTGGGCATATAAGGAGCTTTAGAAGTGTTTATCAATTGTGGAATAAAGGGCATAGTGGAACAAAACTCAATGGCTATTCTTTGTTTAGGAAAGCTTGAAGCCGTTTTTCTTTTAAAGAATAGTAAGTGCAGCAGCTCTTGTGTGTTTGAAAAACATTAATTGCTTACTGAAGAATCTTTTATGCTCAAGGGACAAATCTAGTTAACGTTAATAGGTCTGCAGCAGTACAGCCTTTGGTTGTGTCACTGTTTCCCACTGAATAACAACCCTGCCACACTCTGAAATATGTGGGAAAACTTCCACTGGCTGTACTTACAGTAGCCCTTCACCGTGAATTAGGCAATAGAACATCCCTCCCTGTCGGCTTTGCAGCCCTGGCTGTGTGTGACAAACTGCTCAGAGCAGGCAAACATGAAAGGGTTGCTGCCACTGTGCCCAAAACCTGACAAATAATGCTTAGTGAACAATTCCCTAGGCTTGTTTTTTCCCCTGTTTATTGTGAATTATCTGTGATCAGATGGTTATATATTCAGCCCTCAGAATTACTTCATAAATGCTTGCTACAAGAAAAAAAAATTTAAGTCTGAAGCATTTGCTTTGAGTGTGTCCTGACTGTTCATCCATATGACAGGAGTCCCCTGTTTCCTGGTTAGGAAGGGTAGAGGACCAGAAGTGATGTTGCAAGGTAGAGACAAATGTTGAAAAGATCATGGTTCCCATGCTACTCCTGTAGCAGGCTGGACTAAGGATTGCCAAAGCCTCAGTGTAACGCCCAGTTATGCACAGGTTGAAAAGCAGTGATAGTTATGCTGAAATCACCTGAACAACAGCTACACAAACAAGCATATGCTATAGTTATCTTTTGATATTACTGCCTTTTACACTACTGTAAATGTTTACTTCATTTCACTCAATTAACATGTATTACTGTGGTTTCTAACAAATAGTTCAAAATTGAACTTCATTTACTTTGAGTATGATTTTATTATTCTTACTTCAAGTTCTTTTTAAATTGAAGTACCTTTCTGTAACAAAGGAAAGAACACAATTTGACTTACTATTTTCTAGTCATTCTCTAGAAATTAAACTAGTTTATTCTGAATAGATACTCTGGAAATATTCAATGTAAACCTAAGAAATGATTATTTTCAGGTTGCCAGGGACCACGTTACTAATTTCTTTTGCTATCAAAGCTGTATCTGAAAATTGACCAGCGCATTTATAGATGGATTTTTCTCCCTGCCCTATAACTAAAGGAAGATACACCATAATTTGAGGAAGACAATTAGCATGCAGGGACTCACCTTTCCCTATGTTAGTACAGTGCTCAGAACAATTATGCACCTGAGCGTAGCAGGAAAGAGTAGCAGTGGCGTGATAAGTAGCCTATTAAAACGCCAGTCGATGCCATATGAATAATTCCTTCTCATTTGTCGCCAGTCACTGCAGGAAGTTTTTTATAAAGGCAGGTCCTCCAGAGCTCTTGCCGAGATACGGGGCTCACAGAGCAGGTTTGGGCTGCCGTGAGCAGCGCCGACACACACCCGCAGATCCGCTGGGGGGGTTCTGCCCGCCCGCGCAGCTGGCGAGGGCCAGCCAGCCCTCTTCTGCCCCACTGGTTTTGGTGGCACTTCCAAATGCAGCCTGGGTCAGCCTGCCTCTCCTGCGGCTTATGTGTTTGTGTGTCTATGACAAATGCTGTTGTGGGTGGAAAATAAAAAACGTGTGGTTTCGTGAGGAAGATGCTGGCGCTGGCAACAGTTTGCTAACGTGTGATTTGTGAAAGCAAGAAAAGGGTAGGGTCAGCTTGGTGTAAGTCATGTTAAGTAAGCCTAGTTTACAACCACCGTGGCTAGACAGAGGTGAAGACCTGTTTCTGTGCCGCTCTGCACATCTCGGCGCTGCAGTGGGCTCAGCGTGGTGCCCGGTGCCCTGTCCCCTGAACTCTCGGGAGCTGCCAGGCTCTCACCAGCGCTGGGAGCAGCCTCGAGATGTGTGCTGTGCCAGCAGCGCTCTGCCCGCTGCACAGGCAGCTGCTCCATCCCGGCAGCTCCTTGTCTTGCCGGGGGCATGTTCCTAAAAGCAAGGCTGGTGAAAACGCAATTAGAGCTCCACGACACAGTTCAGATCTGCAGTTTCCCCTCTCCGAGTTGGGTATCGCGCTTCTTACCACTGCAGTCAGGCTGGCACAGGCAGGGATGGGAGCAGGAACCGTGATGAGATTGAGATAGTCCCTCTGTCTATACGTGGTCCTGGTGGAGCCTCAGCACAGTCTTTGGGAAGACTTAGAGGGAGAAATGTTTAGAATATTGTATTCCTGACTTGTATAAAACCAAATAGGAGGTAAGAGCCAAGCTGTAAGGAGTCTGACTCTCCATGGTGGTTAGGATAGTTTTGGAAGAAGTGGGAGACATTGCCTCAGCTGCTGTTCGACAGCTTAACAGAACATCTCAACATCCAGGGCTTAGCAGGACCCTGGCTGCTCAACCCCATACATCCTCTGCTGAATAATGGCCTATTGCAGTGAGGCATCCCCTGCAGTTGCCCCAGCATATCAGACCATGCACAGCAGGGGCAGAATACTGAGGCCATGCAGGCTGGGAAGTTTCTGGATTGCAATTAATATGAATAGATGTATGTTAGCTCAGAGAACCAGTGCTTATCTATTGGTTACAGCTCACCAGCCCATTCTTTCTCAGCCATAATGAAGCTATGGATACATGCTGCTTGATTTAAAGTTTGAAAAAAGCAACTGGCTCTGAAGCCTAAACCCATATTTTGCAGAAATTAAGCACCTTTCCTGTCAGAGTTCTTCCAAAGGGTCTAATGGCACCATTTGCCTAGAGTTACACAACATTAACTTTGTATGTTTTTCCCAGAAATGTGGGGTAATTATGTGAACATCTAATACAAGTAATTGATATAAATATGCCTTGTGGCAATAAAGAAAAACCAAATAATGTTCTTCCTTAATGTAATGAATTGGTTAAGAAATTGTAAAGCAATAAATGTTATCAGACTTTGAATTTAACAGCATATACAGGGAAAAATGAGGCTATTGGAGCCACAGTTCTAGAAATGTAACTTTTTTTTTTCTGAGATAGCAACAAAAAAAGAGGAAACTCTACTAAAAATAGAATAAGCTGAATATCAACATGGTTCTTGCCTGTTAATTAAGAAATCAATAACAATACTCAATGATATGCCAGACTCAACCGCTTTTGACATTTCTAGGACCTGAATCTCCAAACTTCTATGTAAACACAAAATTTTATTCATATGAGCATTATTGTTGTTGTCAGGGAGACAGTCACTTGTCTACTGTTGCCACACACAGCATTTTAATCATCCCTTCTCCAGTCAGGATTCCTGCTTTTAAAATAGCAGACAAAGGTTCCTTTTCTCACTTGCCTTGCATCCAGATACTGCAGCTAGACAAGTCCTGTGTCAGATCATGTGTAAAAAGAGGGGAAGTCATTTTAGAGAGAAGAGGTACCTATTATTATTGTTCCCAAGATACACTGTTCTAAGACCAAAAAAATTGATTTTTTTCATTCTTAATGTGCTCTCTGCCAATGACTGTAATTTTTGCTGTTAGCTTTTCAAATTTATTTTCTTCACTGTTTCATTACATTTTTATTAAAGCAATGACCATCTCTAAAAAGAAAAAAAAAAAAAGGTGACTGGTAGGAAGACTTTTTAATCTCTTGTTGAACTCAATAGAAATTACCAAAGACTAGAATGCCACAGAATTGTGGGAACCCTGACTGCTGCTCATGTGTTTTTAGTATTACTGAATAATTTATATTATGAGGGAAAATGTGCAGTCTTTGTCACCTTTTTGTCTTCTCTATAAATTTAAGTTTCTCAATGAGACAGTGTGGAATTGCTAGAAGCATAATATGAATTGTACCATAATTTCAATGCTCATAATTTAAAATTGGAGTCTGTCAGTGCAGAATAATTGCTTCTCCAAAGACTATCACAATTCACCTACAAGTTCAGCCTCTTAACCTGACTGCTGGCTCCCAAAGGCATGTGGGCTGTGATGAAGGCTTTGCATAATTCAGGGCTAAAATAAACATACTGAAAACGTTCCAAAGTGGATGGATTCACATATGCCTGTGCCCTGTGTTAGTGCTGTAGCCATGGTGTATCCTCAGCCTGCACTGAGCCATCAGGTGACATCTGGCCAGGTCTGTGTGCCTGTGCCTGAGCCAGGCTGCTGCAGTGACCCCTCCGGGCTGGAATCAGGCTGTCCTAGTGAGAACTGTTGCACCAAAAGGTGGGTGTGAGATGGTCTCTCTGTACTGGTTGCTGCACCTTAGCTCCTGATGACTCACAGAGGAGACCTGAAACTTTTTTGTGAGTGTAAATAACTAACTACAGGGCTCCTACTGAACGGAAATGGGAAATCCAGAGTTTGTTGAGATTTGCACCTTACTGTTCCTGGTAGCCATTGGCAAGTCAGACAGATCCTGTCTCCTACTTCTGTAAAGACCACCTTTTACTTGTCTTGGGGCACATTACAAGGGTTGTTTAGCTAATACTTGGGAAATGTGTTGGACAAGAGCCTGTTTCTTAACTCTGCTTTCTGAGGTGACTGTAACAGGTATTGGAGTGGTTTTTCAGAGCTATGCAGTTAGAACAAACAGTTTGTAGAGCAACATTTATGCTTTCTGGGCTTTTTCTGTTTCCATTTCTGCCCCCAGTTATTTGAGTAAGTTCCCCAGGAAGAGGACAAAGCAGAGAGAATTGAGAGTCTCACAAGAAAAGTTTACCCAAGCATTAAGGAAACTGGGCTAAACCTTGGTATCAATGACAGTATTTCTTTTTAACATTGTGTTGAAAAGAAGGAATTGCAAGGAAAAGTTATTTAATTTGCCTTTCAGAGGTGGATCTATGAAAAAAATTTAGTGCCTCAGAGGTATAAATTGTATTATCTTAAGCTCATATATAATATTGCTCTGTAGATCATACAAAATGGAGAGACTTGGCCAATGTACTGAATAGGATCTTGAGGGCACTGTGGATCTAGTCCCATGGAGTGTGGAAGTTCACCGAGATCATCTCCCCACATAAAATAATCCTTTTTTTCTTATGTCCATTGTGTTTGTCAGGCTGCAAGACTTCTGTGATGCAGACTCTCTTTTTGTCTGTTTGGGTTTTAAGACTCTAACTCTACTGCCCAATAACAAGTGCTCATCTCACCTACCTTTGAGGTGACAAATTGGTGCCACAATTAACAGCAGGTCACAATTATAATCTGCACAATTATATTCCAGCATTCATAGCAGAACAAACCCATTTTCCCTTGACTGTAGACCTCCTGTTAAACTAGAGTCAGATAAAAAAAAAGTGTATAAACAAAGCTGTTGCCATGTTTAATGTGGATTTGATTACTTGGGCAAAACATGTAAGGAGGGTTATGGACTGAGACTATAAAAATAAAGTGAATATTATTCTCTTAGGGAAGTGTTCAAATGAAAGGCGAGGAAAGATCTGATATGGAACAAAAGTTTGATGTTCAGGGGGAACAAACATTTCAAATTACCTGATCTGGCAAGCATCAAAACCAAAAGAAAAATATTCACTCTATTTCTCATTTTTCTATTTTTTTCTCCTTCTAGAAGTAAAATTTTCATCCTGTGGCACTCTGGCATGACTTTTGCGCTGTGTCCATTTTGATTGTCACTTCTGGCTAGACTTGTGCCCAGGTTCCAGGAGTTACTTATTGCTCAAGGAACAAAAGAAAGTCATGCTATTTGCCAGCTGCACAGCTTCAGTTATCCTACGTGTAATTCATCTCATCGTAAGGCAAAACTTTCATGAGACAATTTTGAAACTAATAATATAGTCACCAAAATGTCTTCCAAAGTGTGCATGCAGTGGCAAAAATGTCTCTGTAGATTTCATATAAACTGAGTCTACTTTCAATAAAAAACCACCAGAATTTTCCAAGCCAGTGGGGACACACATACTGTATAAAAGTGTAGAATGTCAATAAAATAAACTTGGCAGGACCATTACATTTCATTCCAGTATGAAATCCATTTTTGCTGCTTATTGAAGTCAATAAGGAATTCTGAAGTCTCCAAACAATTATATTTTTTTGCCTTGGCTGTTTGTTCTGAATTGGTAACACAGGCAGACTAGAAAAGCAATGTTACCTGTAGCTCATCATGAAACTATATTTTACAGTGCAGCCTAACCACTACATTTAAAAGTCATGTTGTATCTTATCAGGTTAAATTCTCCTCCTAATTACACTGGCATAAACAGTTGTAGCTTAATTGAATTACACTGAACTAAATAATTGCTGTTAGAAGAAAGTAGATCTTGTTGAAGTCACAGTCCAAATTAATGTTTAAACAGGAACCCAGAACACTCAGAAGTTATGCAAAGTGCTGAAAGTGAGTTCCTGGAGAAGTTCAGAAGACTTGCATTACATTGTTGACAAATCCTCATTTGGAGCACATTAATAACCTGCTAATTCAATTGTGCATTTGTGTGTGATGTTCTGTAAGCAATAGAGATGCATAAAGTTTATAAATCAGATTAATTTGCTCATCAAGCAACAGAATCTACTCCCCTTAACAATTCTGAGAATCACATTAGTCCCTGTGCTGCTGCAAGGGCTTTCAGGAGTGCTTAAGGCATAAAGTGTGCAGCTGGGACCAGATCCTTTGAGTCAGCCAGCTTTGGATATGGACCCACTGACTGCTTTCAGGTAGACTTCTTGGAATAAAATATATCTCAATGAAAGCTAGCATGGGATGGTGACAGACACGCAGCAAAAATGGTGCAGAGAAATGCATTATCAGTCAAATGGAAAAGGAGTAGCAGAAAAATCTGTAAACTGCAGCTATAATCTTTCATTCAAAGTGCTTTAAAAATACTACCTCAGACTTGAAGCCTCCTTGATGAGTGAGGAAATAGAATCATGTCAGAGACAGTTGCTCCTTGTTTAGGATGATACACATAGTGGCAAAATGAGGACTGGCCAAGTGGAAACCCCAAGTACCCAATGAGGAAATTCCTGGTAACACAGCAGTGAATCTGATCTAAAAAAGATTCCTAAACCATAGAGACATAAGAATGACATTTTAACATTCCCTTGAGATGCCTCAAGGTGACTTTGAAAAATGGACATGGTATGATCCAACTTCACCTTTAGTGAGGACCTGTTAGTCTCTCCTTAGCAGACTCACCTGAAACACTGAGTAGAGATGGCAAGCTGCTGCTGAAGGTATCTGGTGTGCTGTCCCTGCACACATCTATTTATGGATGCTCCCCTAAAGGAAGCTTATCAATAGGCACTGTGTTCCCTTTCCAGCTGTTCTGCAGCAGCAGCAGTAGCCAGGACTCCTGTCACATGGCTGCTGCAAATCCTTTCTCAGGCTATACATACATACTGTGCATGCAATCAGCTGCCATTCAGATTTGCTCATATGTCATCCCCTATGGAAAGAAACAGATAAATTATTTACTGTGCAGGCTAGATGATACTGAATACTATGTCAGCTAAATATTGTAGTTACACTAAGTTCCTGTGAACAGGACATAACTTATTCATGGTCAGAAAGCAGAAGAACTCTTCCATGAGCTAAATTTTTGTCAGTCATGATGATTTTCCATGTGTTCTGTACCATAGAATGTCCTCTTTGAGAAGGGGACAGTAAATTATTTAGTGTGCAGGGAGGATGATCCTAAATGGTACAGCAGAGAAACCATGTAGCTACAGTGAATTTCCATGAGCATGATGTGCTGTTCATGAACCATTTATTTAGCCAGACTTCCATGCCTAAGCTGCTGATCCCCGACTGCCCAAGTATTCTGTTGAGCTATGAAGCAGAGCTATCTTCTGCAGAGCAGGCACAGGTTAGCCCTTTGAAATCTTCAGCACCTTTAACCTGTCCATGCTCTTGCCTGTGTAAACCTGTAAGAGGTATCTAAGTCATTATAGTGTCCCTAGGTAGTGCTCTACCTTTTTAATTTTTTATCAGCTGGGGTCAGACCCTGTCTCTGGTGGGTAGAGGCTCATCTCTCTGCAAGGTTGATGTATGTGCTGTTGAGTGATGGCTGCAGGACATCTTTCAAGGGTTGTTTTGAGGTGGAATTGCACCCTGAAGCTCCTGTACAGCACACTGTGTACACAGTATAATCTGCCATAGACACTGATATAAGGTGACATATCGTTAACCAGAATTACTGTTTACAAAGGGAGAGAGAAGAGAAAAATACCAGCAAAGACAGCAGATGGCATCTTGAATGCAGAAGTAAGTGGGCTCAAGTGCTCATCCACTATAATGGCAAATATTCATTTTGAACACCAGACTCTCTTTGAAAGGCTGCAAAGGCATGTTGTATCAAAAAAGATTTTCCCTTTGTTTTATACAGGAGCATCTTGAAGTGTCTGTGATATTTATTGTGATTCCTGCACCATGTCCTAGGGCACCTGGAGCCTGGTTCAAGGAGGGAACTCTCCTTACTGTAGCCCTGAAGTCTGTGCTTTTGCCACTTAATAGGGAAAGAATATGAAATATCACCGATCGCAGAATTTTTAAGGAATGAAAAAAGGAGGAAAATTCCCTTTCCACTTTCGCATGCCTGTCCTTAGAGTTCTTCAGATGCTTGTCTCTGTCTTGAGGACTTTTGCATCTCCTGCCTCCAATCTGTAGTGTGGTGTTACTAATTTACTCAGGGCTTAGAGCTCCTATCTCAGGTACAGATGCAAGAGGTGGCATGGTGAAGCTGAGCAACAGTTTGTGACTATCTCTAATGACTGGACAAAATCTCCTTTCCTCCTTCTATAGTGCTGCTGAGGAAAAAGACTTCTCATCCTCTTTATAATTTTATGTAGATATAGAAGCATGACCATCAGTGTGAATGCAAATTGGAGAATATTTACCTGCAGAGAGTTAAAATCTGCTTATCCCATTCATTCATGTAAGCCTCCATATAAATGTGTTTATTGGAGATAAATTAGCTATCATAGTTAATTTATTCTGCATGCTTCTTATTAACTATGTTAATTCTCTTAACTCACCCCACCATACCTTTCCTCTTCGCAGCAATTCTCTTCTGATTCTCTGAACACTGGTTAGCATAGGTTTTACAACATGACTGCTGTGTTAAAATACTTTCCAGAAACAACCCTCTGTTTACTCTTGCTTGTGTAGCATTGCTGTCTTACAGCATGGAGGTTTTCTGGTTTGTTTTCACTTTATGGACCCTCTAGCAAACACACTGGGTTTTTGGTTTTGCCTTATCACACATAGTTTCTGGAAGCATATGCGTTGCCTTGCCTGTCACCTACACTTATACAGCAAAACTGCCCCTTTGTTAAATCCTGCACTGAAGCCCTGAGCTCAGTGAATGCCTTGTGCAAGCAGACTTTCCCAGGAGATTCCTGAGAAACTCTATGCTGCTCATTCACCTTTAGATGCTCCTCTATTTCCACTGTGGGATGCCACCCCAGGTTGCGTCCGTGCATGGTTTACAGTATGACTCTGCACCTGAGAGCTCTGTCTGCCTTTCAGTGGGACAGGAAACTCCACTTTTGACTGAGGCTGCTTCCCATTTCTCCGGGAGGCCACTAAAACCTTGCAGGATGGAGTTGTTGGCTAAGTGCTGTACTGTCAGAATCTAATTACTAAACTGTGGCTACTCTGGCAGATGCCAGGCTGCTGGGGAGAAGGTCACCCTGGCAATGCCACTTGCAGATGCCTGCCGAGGGTGGCTGATGGGAGCTCATTAGGGAGCTCTTGCAGAGCAACAATGGGTATTTGCTCACTCAGGCTGTATCCAGCAGTTTAGAGAGAAACTCGGAGAGCCAAAGGAAATCCAGCTTTCCTTAAGACTGTCAGACCCTCAGGAACTAGGAAAGGAATAGAGAGTTAGAGATAACTATTGCTTTCCCAAAGAGAGTCATTTCTGTGATGACCTGTCACTCCTTTGGTAAAAGCCCTGACACACTCAAAATACCATGAAAAGTGTTTTAGTTCTCAACTATAACAAATTTCTCACAGATTTAGCTGGAACCCAAAATCATCCTCCAGTGGGAAGAGGATGTTAAAGCATAGCAGGAGTCTGAGTCTCAGCTGGGACACATGTCTGGGGATGTAGCAACCCCAGCACCTCACAGCAGTTTGGTGTGTGGCCAACATGAAACGCTCAGCTAGTGCCACCATAGCGACACATGCAGTTATGACCTTTATGAACTGTAGTGTAGGATTTTATAATTGTATTTCAGACATTTTGTGTTGCTTATCTACTTTTTTATAGCACATAGGTCTTTGCCTCACGTATTTGCACTGTTTTCTATTTGGATAAACATTATCCTTTTGGTCAAAGTTTGACTCTACTGTAGTGCAAAGCTGTTAACCATGATCATTCCATGGTTGATGCTAGACAGTCTTTCAGCCAAGAAGAGCTTTGAGCAATTTCTCTAGAAAGAGTTAAACCAATGCAGACTCTCAGCATCAAAACAGGGCATCTGCAGAGCTGCTATTTCAAAAGCAACTCCAGCTTCACAGATGGCCCAGTGAGACACTTCAAGGAAAATCCAAGCTGTGGAGCAAAGCCCTTCTCCTCCTTCAGATCTTCTTTGTTGGGAATCTGCCCCTCCTTCAAGTCTGTTCTTACAATAAGTTAGAAAAAGCTGGTTTGAGTGTCAATTCATATTTGCAAAATATTTCCATGAGATGAAAAACAACCCAGGAAAACAAGCAAAACTTAAATCATTCCTGTGCCTGTCAGGTGAGTGCCCGTCTGCTGCCTGAGTGAGCGGGTCAGGTGAGGAGAAGCTAGGGCTGGAGGGAAATTTTCACAGGTATGATGTCACATGTGCTTAGTTGGCAGATGCAGGTGGGCATCTCTTGCCATTTGCCTGTTCTAAGCATGGCCCTTTTAGATCCAAAATCTCTAGCTGTGTTTAATTTACAAAACTCTCTGCTAATATGATCTCCAGGTGCTTCTAATGAAATTATTTGAGCTTCAGGTTTGCAGGTTGTTATCTGTCTGTAGAAATGCAGACATAATTTCTTGAAAGATAATTTCCCAGTACTTGAGACAAAGCCTATTGGTTTGATTCTAACATTCCTAAGCAAAGAGAGTGGCACTAACAGCTCTGATCTATGTAGTCCTTCATATTTAAACACCCTCAAATATAAACTTTGATACTTAGGTTATGAATGACAAGTGCTGTATTTTAATGAGATTGCAAGGTAGAACTAAGGAACATTTGGGTAAACTGGAAGTTATTGCATGCATAAAAAGTATGAGAAGATGAATCCAAAAAAAAGAATTTTTTTTTTTAATGAGATCAAAACCAATACATGCCAGAGGCTTTCTCACTTCACTGGAGAAATACGTTTTCATCCAGTAATGATTTGCCACATCTCTCTAAAAGGCTAGGTTTTCACTCTAATTTTCTTCAGACCTGCAGCAGCAAAATATTTGCCATGTGGATGTTTATAAAGGTTGTATTCCAGTAGTAAAACACATCACAGGACATAGTATTGATGATACCTTTATAATTATTCCTTAGAAAATTTACCATAGCATAGCTTGTAATAGTTGAATATTTATCTAGACAAGGTTATCCATAGGCCCTAGCAGAATAATTCTATTCTGTCATGATAAAAAAGAAAATAAAACCCTTGTTTGCTTTGATTCATGGGCAGTGTGAGAAAGTTCCAAAGCAAGCACAAAGCATTGCAAAAATTTAAATTGAGAGCATAGCTTTGCAGACTCCAGTTTTCACAAACAACACCAACTAGTGAGTTAGAGCAATTAGTAGCTGTGTGAGGATGTCCTCATTTTTAATGAATCTCTGATAACTGCTGCTTCTCCAAAAGACCTCATTAAAGCCTTGCAGGTTTGGAGCTAGGAAGAGACTGGCTTTTTGGATTGGAGTCTTTGTAAGTCCTTGCCAGATGACCAGCTGGTCACACCCCAATAAAAGAAGTTGTCATTCACAGACAGAATGAGCAGAGCAGGGCTGTACCACCAACACACTGCAAAGACCTGCCAAAAAGGAATATGAGAGAACAGAACAATGATTTTGCAGGCAAGACATTTACCAAAACATTTTCAAGATGTGCAAAAACCATTTTCTTTCACTTGTGGGTGCAGAACAAATACATTTGTGTTATGAACACAGCTTTTTTCCTCCTCTGGTGTAATAAGAGGCTTTTCCAGAAAGTCCTTTTCTGCTGTCCATCAGAAACTAGCCTGCAAGCAGGAGTTTGTTCCTATTCCTTGCAATCAGTACTGACTTGTTGTACCTGCAGCCGGTGGAGGAAATCAGCCTTTTCTGGTCATGATAATTCTTCAGACATGGAGGAAGTGGGGATAAAAGACATCCTGCCTGAAGTTAGTCATGTCAGTTGAAACTGTCCAGTTTAATTTGAAAAATCATGGCTGAAAATTTTCTGCAACAGCCAAAAGTAACAAGGCCTTGAAAATAACTTGTTTAGCTTGTTATTTCAGAGAGTAACTGTGGCCCATAGAGAAGCGTGGTATTTCAATTAGTCACTGACTTCAGAAGAAAATATGCTTTGAGTAATACAAATTACAGCACAAAGATTTCATCCTGGTTTTTGATTGAGCATATATTAAAAATAAAAAAAACACACACATTTATTTCACCTTGTCTCTTCTCTCTGACTAACACACAAACAAGGTTTGGGAAAACTGGGGGTTTAAAAATTGGATCAGATGTCCATCTGCTCCAGCACATATATTTTGCTGAACCCTGTTTCTTATGACTTCCTATTTGTTGCTGTGGCAGGGATGTTTCACATTATTTTTGAATTGAATTGTAGTTTCCCAGCTAAAATGCAGACAGCGCAGCAGGGTGAAAAATACGCAAGAAGCTCTTTGCTGCAGCTTTCTGTGGCATACATGAGTAGAAAACTTGATTTACTTGTCCAGGCATGCAGTCATTTATCAATGTCCTTTCCTTATGATTCCTGGTGCAGGGCAAAGTGTTGATACAGTGATGCAATGTTTTCTGACCCAATGTCTAGGATACTTCCTATGGTATTCCCATGGCTTTTTTATTTGCCAATGTATTTTATTTACACACATTTTAAGTAATATCACTTTAGTTCTTGCTTGCTTCTTTTGGCAGTTTTAGCTTCGAACTTTGTTCTGCAGGTAGCAGCATTAATTTTGCATCGGGTGCATGCACCTTTCTTGTCATGGCTCTGAGTTCAGCAAGTCTGCAGTCACAGTCACTGGTCTTGTGTTCCCTCATTGCTGCTTCTGCTTCAGTGCTGATGCTGGTTCCTGTTTATTGTTAGCTACAATAAAATCATCTATCCCCCATAATGTTTTTATTATGAATGTTCTACTCTTTCTTTGCCTTTTTTTCCCATTTTGTGCTGTCAGTTTAACCACTGGCAATAATCCCATGGCTTGGCTTGATGACATCTGTCCTTGTCTGAAGGCCTGATGGGAGCTCTCTGATTACATCAGGTGTTCTGAAATAATTTTCTAGTTGGTGCAGTCTCCAGAAAAACAAGCAGTGCACATCATGGTTTATGTGCCCCTACTACCTGTCTCATCTGAAAAGGGTGTGTATTTGCTGTACTTAAACACTGAGCTGCTTTCAAACACAGAAGTGCCTTCAGTACTCTCCAGGTAGCAGGATCCCAAAGCACACACTGATTTTCACTAAACATCCTTCCCTCCTGTTCAGTGCATTCCTGAATTACTGGGCTGGCACACACTTTTAGGAAGGCTGGACTTTTGACAAGAATTAGTCATTTTAGGCTGGAAATCAGTGTAAAGGAGCTGTGAGTGCCACACCTTTTAAATGCAAGACTGATTTCTCCAGGCTCTGATATGGTTTTCATTCTCCTATGCTGACCTTGAGAGCACAGGCTGTTCTCATGGCCTCTCACTGCAGCAGGGGAGAAGCTGGTGTTCCAAGCAGGGTTATGGAGCTGTGTGTTACCACACCATTAATGCTGATCAAAATACTCCTCCTGCATGTTAGTGGTGAGGCCCCAGCAACTGCCAGCATGGTATGAAGAAAAGCAGGGAAGCTGAGTATCTTAGCAATTGATTGGAGTTGCCAAAGGTGGTGTTTTTAATAGGACTATTTTGTTTGTCAGGGATTTGGCACTTAGGTTCAGTGAATCAGAGAATAATTGGGTTGGAAGGGACCTTAAAGATCATCTCATCCCAGCTCCCCTGCAATGGGCAGGGATGCCATTCGCTAGACTGGATTGCACAGGGCCCCATCCAACCTGGCCTTGTACATGTCCAGGGTTGGGGTATCCACAGCTTCTCTGGACAACCTGTTCCAGTCCCTCACCACCTTCTGAGTGAAGAATTTCTTCTTAACATCTAATCTAAACCTGTACTCTTTCAGTTGAAATCCATGGCTCCTTGTCCTGTCACTGTCTGTCATGTAAAAAGCCCAACTCTGTCCTTTTTATAATTCCCTTTAGGGTACTGGAAGGTTGCAAGGAGGTCTCCCTAGAGCTGTCTCTATAGGAGAGAGGCTCCAGCCTTCTGACCATCTTCATGGCCTCTTCTGGACCTTCTCCAGCAGGTCCATATATTTATAGTGCTGAGAACCCCTGAACTGGATGTGGTGTTCCAGGTGGGGTCTCAGAAGGGCAGATACGAGGGGGAGAATCCCCTCCCTTGTCCTGCTGGCCCCACCTCTCCTGATCCAGCCCAGGATGCAGTTGGCCTTCTGGGCTGTGAGTGCACACTGTTGGCTTTTATATCCCCTTCTCTCTTCAACTCATGGTTATCAGGCCTCTCCATATATTTAGTGTCACTCAGCACTGAGAATGAAAGAAGGCAATTACTGGCAAAAATTACCTTGCTAGGAGATAGTACATCATGTTGTCTCCTGATCTTACCATTACACATTGATCTGAGCCTCCCTCTCTTCTTCATGTTAGCTCTTCCCTGCTATCACTGTTTCCTTTGTTGAGCTTCTAGAATAACCTGCTTGAAAACTCAGTTTTCTTGTACATAAAGCTGCACCAACACATTTATATAATCTGTCAACTGAAACAAGGAATTAAAATAGAAATAGTCACGCAACATATTAGTCATTCATAAAATGAAGTACACAGCTTTGCACCCAGGGATGGCATAGTAAAAGATAAGTTCTCTGAAGGGTTCTGGCTTAGCAGTTTTCCAGCTGCACCTCTGCTGTGCAAAAAGCACCGAGCACAGATTGAGGGATGGCTGCCAGGAAGGGCTGTGCTGGGGCACACAGCAGCTGCCCTCCCAGCCTCAGCTTGTGCAGGGAATTTTCACTCCAACTGCATAAATAACCAGGGGACCCAATTCTAGCTGCTACAGTTGTTACACATGTGGATTTCCTTTAGAAAAACAGTTAAATTCTACAGTAATCTAACATGACTTTCAAACTACCATAAGCAGCTTATCTTTTTCCTCACTGACAGTGTTTTTAAGTCATTCGAATTTTGCAGATAGGATTTTAAGCCATGAAGAATGGAGCAATCTGTACTAAGGTAACTGGAACCATTTAATTTGCCAATTTTATCAAAAACCTTTGGTCTGCACAAAATTCAGATAATATTTAGTGAAAATTAGGAATCTGGAAGGGACTGAATCTGAATTAGTTTGATGATGATGCATGTGTCTGTTAACTGGAGTATTATAGGGACCTTTGCTTGTATTAATTACATTGGCCAATGAAAACAGACTAGTTCTGATTCAAATGTATTACTGCTGCAAAGCCCACCAGAAGATACTGGAGGAGAACCTTTTGTGCATCATAAGTGAAATGGGAGAACACGATACGTAATTTCTTACGTTTCTCTCCAAAATGTGGTGAAAAAAATCAGGGCTTACAGAAGAAGAACAATTTGACCCTTAAGGTCATCTGTCAAAGTTCTTAGGCACACAAAGTGGAGCATTATTAAATTTCCAAATTCTAGAGGCACGTTTTCTGTTTAAAAATTCTTGTTCTTTATACACAGTAGCTTCACTTTGAGCTTAATCTAAAAGGAGTAAAAGGAGTTACTTGATGGGCCAGAAATCAGTGTTTACTTATACAGAAGCCAATGATCATGCCCTGATTACATCAGTAATGGGTGTTATCCAACAGAGAGAAGGCTGGTCCCAATCACTGTTGTCTATGGTGACTGATTCCCAAGGTCTGCTTTATCAGAGCTGAGCAAAAAATAATGATAAATATGACATGTGTGCACACAGATACAAAAGTGTCAAAGAACCCTTAAAGATTTCTAAGATGTTTCCAGATGGCTGAAAAGCCAGTATTCCTTGGCTATATGAAAATACAGTTTTGGCTAAAAGCGTATCCTAGTTCAGAAGAAAA
Organism: Formicarius rufipectus; assembly: GCA_013399695.1. Lineage (NCBI taxonomy): Eukaryota > Metazoa > Chordata > Aves > Passeriformes > Formicariidae > Formicarius > Formicarius rufipectus. The sequence continues at coordinate 1,481,683 of VXAU01005259.1, read as the reverse complement.
TGGAGTAAGGAATTAGAAAGACAAAATGTAAAAACTGCAGAAAAAACAAACAGTGTACATTAAAGGTTTTCAAATGCAAAAGAAGAGCAGAAAAAAAAATAGTATCACCATCATTCTGCAAGAGAGGTGAATTTGCTTAATGACATTTCCAAAGAGCAGAATAGTTCTCGTTTTGTATAGGAAAGCAAGAAAGATCTTTGGAAAAGAAAATTCTGATAGAGACAACTGAAGTGTAAGAGTGTAATTAATGTGGTCAGACAAAGTTGATTTCAGGCTCTGAGTTTACTTTTTGACCACTATGTGTATTTCAATCAGCATTGCAAAATCACATCTGTAACATGCCCTTCACTGCGCAGGCTCAACTGGAGATGCATCTTCTCCATAATCTGAGAGAAAGCATTACAATTTAACACAGTGGTTGGTAGAATATTAAATAACAGGAAGAATATTATATCAGAGGTATTCTGAGCCACTTCCTAGATTGATTAACTGATTCATTGGAAGATTCATCTTTATGAACAAGAATTGCCAGCTACATGTATGGAAAAGGATGCTATGTCTTGTTGAATATAATAGGCAGCAAGGAAAATATTCCATATGCAACTCCTAATATGCATTCATCACTGGGAAAAAAAAATCAGAGATGCATAAATGAGGCATAACAAATAGGGAGGGGAAATGGGTGATACAGTTTTGTATATGTATGGTAAATTGGTATTGGGGAAGACAGCCTGATCATGGTTTTAAAGAGGACAAATGGTGTGGGGAGGGGAGTGGGAAAGGCAGCAGCTAGGAAACAAGCAGAATGGTAAGAATTCTCAAAGTGATTAGATGGCTAAAGGTAATGCCTTCCAAAGAGAGGATTTTAAGGAACTCCATCTATTTAGTATCTCGGGAAGAGACTTGAGGGGTGATTTGACTTGATTAAAACATAAATACTTTAATGGGTTCTTGAATCTAGTGGGGAAAGGCAGGAGGAGGATCATCACCTGGAAGCTGCAGGCAGATGAGTGCAAATGGTAAGACAGGAATGTTTGAGAATAACAGTGACTTGCAATTGCAAAAGGATGTCAAAGAAAGTGGTATATTCTGTTGAAGTATCCAGTTCCTTACTGGCTGCCTTTCAGCAAAACATCCTTTGGTCTGATTAAAAAGTCACTGGATTCAGTTCTGGAGCTTTTAATAAGCAGGTCTGGCTGCATCCACTTGTTTCCCTGCTGGCTCTCTATTTATATCTTTCTGGTATAGCTACACTCATATATTGAGTAAAGAACACTGGAAGCATCACTATTTGGGTATAACTATGAACTCCAACACATTCTGTTATTCTATAATAAATTGAACTGGCTGAGACATGATTTTATTTTCTGGGGGGAGAGGAGAGATTATGGTAGTTGGAAAAATTTAGACCTTCCTTTAGATGTGATTTTGATAAATGTCTTCTCCCTCTCCTAAAAGCCGTGGTAAAAATGGAATGACATCTGAAAATGTATTAGACTTCTATTCTTTTTTAAGTGTTTTCAGAGCAAAAACACTGAGGAAGATTTTGGGTGTGCATTGGCGAATCTCAGATAGCTCCTGATGCACCTGTGCCATATGGCAGAAGATATTTGTGCTGTATCAGTTCTCACATTTTAGTTTTGGGATTTGTGTGTTTTCAACCCCAAAGCCAGGTCACCTGAGTGTTGTGTGTGTTTGCAGAGCAGCTGCTCTGACTTAGCAGTGCTGTAGGTTTTCCAGTGTTTTGGCCTGACCACAATAAACCAGTCATTGCACGGAGACTATGTTGTAATTCCAGAACCAGTCACTGACTACTGCAGAAACTGGCAAGGCAGGCAATAATTCATGATAATTGTGGTAAACTTCTCTGTCGGTATTTTAAAATAAGTGGTCTCAAACAATGTGCTGCATCTTGCATAAACCACACATGGTGAATGCAGACTGGGAGCCGTGCTTTGCTGCAGGCTGGGGGCTCTGTGCTGTCCCTGCCCCTCCTTGCCTTTGCCTATCTCTCAGAAGCATCACAGCATAGCAGTGTGCAGCCTTCACATCACAGTCAGTGCTAACTTTTGCTGTGTACACTGTGAAAAGAGGATGCCTGCCACTATGAACACATTGAAAAATTATTCATCTGCACCAGCCATGCTGAGTTAAAAGGTTCTGTGTTATTGTCCTGGGTTAGCTCACTACAAAATATGTTTGCCAAGGAACACACCTGTGAGTGTGAGGAGAGTCAGTCTGCAGCACGAAGTCCATCCAAAAATGAATTTTGCTTTTGCTCAGAAAAGCCTAAACTCTGTTTTTATAAGCCAGACATAATTAGCTTCCTAGCAATTCATCTTACCCAAACATACAGCCAAAATTTGCTCTAAGATGTGAACAGGAAAACACTGTTCTCAGATAAATCAGTGTCAGCAATTCATGTGCCTGAAGGCTGAAATGGGTCTTGTCTGAATAGGCCTGGGATACACTCCTAAAACCTCGTTAGTGTTCCTTTCTAAGGCTCACTTTGGTAGCTGGTAGGCTGTTTGCAAAGCATAGTACAAAAGTTGCTAAGACTGATTAGGGTATTTAAGTAAACAAAAATGAGTGTAAAAAATTATGGGGTTTTAATATTAGGCAGAATATTCCTGCTAATAAAATTAATGGTGAATAGTTAGCTTGAGCACAAAAATATATGTTAAAGCAATTATAGGACAGTATAGTAAATGTTTACAGAGGTTACTGGGAAAATCTGTCAGTAACATCTTGCTCTGCAGAACAGAGATTTGTGGCAAAACTGTGTAGCAAAGCTATCTATTTAGTCTGATTTTAAAAAGCAATCAAACAAACTATGAATATTATTAGAATCAAAATAAATGCTAAAAGGGCAAATATTTATATGGGCTTCAGGTCAGAATTTTAGCTGTGATGAGGCCAAAATGAGCACAGTCTGAGAGCCAGAAATCTCTGAATGTGTTTAGAACAATGGTTTTAAACAAAATAATCTGATCAATTTACTGTATAAAAGCCCTCAGAGTCTATCAGTGCCAACATTTTATGCTTGAAGAGACAGCATGTTTTCCAAATACTAAGTAATGGAGAGCTTTTCAAAACATCCTAATAGTGAAAATGAGGACACAGAGCTGTCCCTTTGCAGGCAGAGGAAGGAACTCAGCAGCATTTAGGATGAATCAACCACAGCTGAACTCTAGAAACCCAGCAGCTCTGGCTGTGCTGGTGAGTGCAGGAAATGGCTGCCTGGGTGCATTAGGCACCTCTTACACACCATCAGGTCTTTACATGAAGGACTTTGAGGGCAAGGTATAATGCTGTCATTCTCTCCATGCAGTCTTCCTTTTTGTTGGAACACAGCTATGGGGGAACATGCCCTGCTACGCAGGAGCTGCAACTGGAGAGGCACAAATACTCGAGAAAGCACAGAAACCAATTTTGTCACCACAGTAGCTAAACACTACTGTAAACCTGGCTGTACCTACAAAGCTTTTTGAACACCCCATGGTGAGAAGTGAATCTTCTCCTTTTAATCTTATTTTGGTTTTTGTTGTAATGAGCAAAACACATCTTGGTAGGGCTAAATTTTCAGGTTAGGCTGTTTGCAGGACTGTCAGTTCTGGGACTTTCATCAGCACATAAGCCAAAGTTCCCGTCTTTGTGAAGGCAAAAAAGGAGATACTGGGCTCTATCACCTTCAAGTGCCACTCTGACAACCTTACAGCTGTCCTGTCTCCCCAGCTGCCAAATAACAGCTCTGTCTGAGCTCCTGCAGCTTGAAACACATTTCTGATATGTGTTTAAGCTTCTCTTTAAACACTGCAGTGTTTTTTTCCTGGGTCATTTCTCAAGAGCTTTGCTTATCCTTTCTGTTAGAAACATTTTGACTTTCTTATTTGTAAAGTGGTGAGGGAAAAGTTTGTGAGTGAAATGACTAAAGGTGGCTTCTGACACAGCTTTCCTGTTAATGTATTTGCACCTTGTTTGACATGAGAACACAGAATATCATTTCAGGATTTGAGGGTCGTTCCTCAAAAACCTCAAGCCAGCAAAAAGAGCAATTTTAGAGCAGAAATGAGGCCTATCCTTGGCTCAGGTTTCCTGTCCTGTGTCTGAACAATTACAAATGAAAATTCACAAGTTCCTGATATTCAAACACAAACCACAAATAGCAACATGCGGGAGTTTTGTTACTGTATGGGGAAAAAAAAATGCCACAGTGCCCTCAGTGGTTGTGGGCTTTTTTCCTAGTTCTGCCTCATGATAAAGGCCTCGTATATTAAAACTGACACATACTCTGAAATACTTTTTCATCTGCAGTTTTCTTCTTGCAGGCTGTGGCAACATTTTTAGGCTGAGCAGTGATTTCTTGCCAAAAAAGCAGCCTAAGTTAGGCTTAAGCTTTCGTGGCTTGTCTGTTCCTATTTTCCACCAGTTGCTTGAAACTAAAACAAAAATAGTGACCACCCAACTTGAATATTTCTAGGACTGCTGTGCCTTTAAAAATGATGTTAGGTGCACTTTATGTAAATCACAGTTTAGTAACTGCTCTTTTTTCAACCACAAGTATAAAACGTTTTGACCTCACAACATTCTCTGCCAGCATCTGACTTTTTCATACAAATTATCTCCTATTTTGTTGTGTGAGAGGGGAAGAGGTCATGAACAGACATTTTAAGTACAGGGCTCAAAAGGCTGGGAGTGCCCTACAGGTAACTTCATCTCTAAATCATTTATTTGGCTCTGCTCTAGTTCAGCAGGTAGTGCAGCTTCTTTGGTAGCTTATGCACAGTGTGGTGCTCTGGGAAGTACCATTCCACACAGTTCTTCCACAAACCATATACAGGGAGAAATGCTTCTGAAAGGTCTTATGGTTAGCTGGGTTACAGTGTACCTTCTAATGGGCAGATGGATTATACAGCACCATGACATCACTGCCTGCCAGTGATGTGGATTTGGGCACTACCTTCCCCTTCTGCCTTTCTGAGTGTCCTCAGGAGCTGCCACTCCACAGAAAACCCTTTCCAGGCAGAGGGAGTGGCTGATTAAGGACCTTGTACACACTGGTAGCTGTATAGTCCTGTTAACACTGCAGAGCATGTTAAACGTCTTTCAAGCCCTTTGTAATAACAGATAGTGTGGAAAAATTCTTGCCTGTGCTTCTTCCATACGTCTAATTCTTCTCTCATAGTGGGATCTTTAACTCCTGTAGGAGCAGGGCAGGACAGTGCTTTTGAGGAAGGTATTTCTTTGTGATCCACAGTGCTCATGGAATGACACTGCTTTGACCTGCTCTGTTTGTGAAAAAATCAAACAGTATGTTTTACTTTTATTTGTTTGCTCTGAAAACGCTTTTGTTTGACCTTAGCAATACAAAGTCATTTTAAGTTCCAAAGTACTGCTGCCTTTGTATTAATTCTTACCCTGGATATGGATTTGGACATGGGTGAATCCCTTCCCATTCCCACACCATGATTGTCCTTACACAGCAGTTGGGATTCTTTCAGCTACCAGCTTTTCTTTCCCCTTTCTTAGCTATGTGTTTTGTATATCCTTTTGTCTCTATCCTGTCACAACACCACAGAGCTGAGAGCAGATTTTACATCTGAATGCTTTCCTCAAACAACTGGGCACTGTTCTCCCTCCCCATTCCACGAATTGGTACAATAAACTTTATCAACCACTAAATATAATGGTTTCCTTTTAAATAGCAAAATATTTTTTCTGGCCCTTGTTTGTGTTACTCCTGATGACTGAAAGATCTGTGAAGTTGCTTCCCCTGCCAGGCTTGCTCTCAGTGGGACACTTCAGCATCCTGCAGTTTGGATGCATGAGAAAAGACGTGCTGTTTTCCAAGGCAAGCACCCATTTGTTAGGGTGAGCTGCTCACACTCTCCTCTCCATGGGAGTCCTTCCCCACTGAACTTTTGAACTACCAAAGCAAATCGAATTATGTAGCTCTACAAAATGTAAACCAGCATTTGGGCTGTGTGAGGGAGAAGTGTTCCAGCTTCAGCACAGTTGCCCAGGGAAGCAAAGACAACAGAGAAACACATTGTCTTGGATGACTAAAGACTAAGGGCCTGTTAAACAAGTTTTGTCTCTCAAGTTTATATTATCTTTCTTGTGTCATCTCTTAGGCAAGACTGCATATGCAAGATGATAGATTTTTGCAAGATTTTTCCTGTTTGGCTGCAATTAATGTAATCTGTGCAGTACCTGCTAATAGTGTTTCCAGCATTGGTGAGATAGTGGGAACCAGTGCCAGAAATAACAACTCTACCTTCATAAAGGTCATACTTACTTTCAGTCTTGTGACAATGGAATGTACCAGTTCCTACAAATGGGACACCTCTATACCTCTCTGCTTCCCAGGCTCCCTACACAGCAGCATTCCCCAGGAAATGATGGATTCTGCCATGAGCCAAGTAGCTCCTCCAGAGGCATCAGGCCACATGTGGCCAGCAGCCACAGAGAGGAAAGGGAATCTTGGAGCAAAGGGGCCTGGTGTGGCTCCCAGGGTAGCTCCTCTCCTCCCCAGCCGTCCAAGCAGCAGATGAGGCTGAGCAGAGGAGGGCAGGAGGAGCAGCAGGGACCCAACTTTATGGCAGTGGTGCTGGGCAGACAGGACAAGTGGGGATTCATATGAGCACACATTAGTCCTCATAGGTGAACTTCAGTGAAAAATGGAGGCAGGGCTAAAAGAAGTTTCCCTTTAAGCCTGCAAATAATAATTGAAGAAATTGATTACTGAAACCAACTGTTAAAAATATTGCCATGACACTAACTACCCTTTGGTGTATGTTTCAGACCTACCACCTCCCTAAAATGGGTTTAGATGGACCACACCTGTCCTCTGGAATGCTGCATAACTGAAGTCATAGTTCAAAAAGAAGTACTAACCAGAGGCATTTCCATGGCCAGGCTGAATTGTATATTGAAGTAAAGAGTACTTCTTAGCTAGTCTTTGGTGGATTTCTTTTCCAATAATGCATTAGCTTGAATCTTGCTGCATTTCAAGTCTGTCTTCCTCAGAACTACATTCTCAAACTTGAGAGGACAGCACTGATTCAAGTGGGCTTATCTCAAATGCCTTCATCTTTCACGCAAAGATGCTTACAAGCTTACACAACACCAGTGAGTCACTCACATAGGATCATGATTTTATTCACCCAGCAAAACTGCTGTTCTCTGTCCCCAGCTTCAACACTGCTAATGTGCAGGACACATATAATGGATGTGCTTTATGCCCTGGGAAAAATGAATTATTAGTGGGTGATGACACCTCTATAGTGAATAATCATGCTGTCGTTCATAAGCATTAACTTATTTTCCCTGTTTCTTTTCCTTGTGTCCAAGTGGAAATAAATATGAATGATATTTCTGCACTTCAAGGAAAAGAGCAGGAAACATCAAAGGGGCTAAAAGCTCCCCTCTGTTAGAGACACTACAGCTGTAGGTTTACTCTTTATCCTTAAAACTGAGTTAATTAATCCTGTTAAGGGTGGCATATAATTCATATGTGTCTTAACAAGTGAACATCTATCTGTCTTTAAGCCTGAGAGCATGATTCAGCAAGTCCCCTTTGCATTTGCCTGACAGTGGGAATGCTCTAATCTCACGGAAGTGAGCCATAATGCACCAGTGAAGAGAGGTACTGGGGCTGGGTCAAACCAGTGAAACTAAGGAAAGATGATTCTAAGTAAAACCAGCAGCTTTCATTACAGCTGAGATCCATATCTTCTGTATATTTGGCTTTATAGATTTCAGGTACATAGCCAAGGTTGGATATGTAGGTGCAGCTGGTCACTGGAGTGGATCCCAAGCTAAGGATGGGGTAGAATGAAGTGCCTTTCCTAGTTGCACTGTCTGTAGAGGGAGCCTAGATAGTTGTCAGACTAAATCTCCAAAATGTACGTGCCTGTACATGGCCATTGAGGTTAATCCTACCTGTTTCCTGCCTCTAGTGATAAGCTCATGTCAGATGCACAATCACGCCACTGTGTTTAGGAAAAACAAGGTGAAAAAGGTATACTGAGCAAAGGATCAATGGTGGCACAGTGTGGGGGCTTTCTTTTTTTAACCAGCTCTTTAGTTATTTCAACTAATTATCAACGCCACAAGATAAAGTAGCTTTTAAATTATCTTTAAATACCTAGAAATAGCACATTATGTCTAAGTCCAGCAAGCAACCATGTTATAAACCCAGAGAGAGCAGATATTAAGCTTTCATGATTTTTCAGGCCTCTTTGTGTTCAAGTAGACATCTTTATGTAGTACAAACTTGAAGGCAACATAAAATAAATGTGTCCTATGTCAATATCATTGCTTAATCATCTTCCTGTTATTACTCTGGTTTTGTACCGAGTGACATTTGGATCTACAGATCTGCTGCATTGACTGTAGACAGGACAGAAAACACGTGTGCTAAAATTTGATACACAAATCAATAAATCGTATGTCCCTTTAAATATAATGAAAGTAAAGGCTCACATTGATTTACATCAACTCTCATTAGAGCTGTGCAGTATTCTCTTCTGAAAAAAAACGTAAAATTGCTGCTACTGAGTGAATGGTAGGTGTCAGATGTTACCTAACTAGCTCCCATCGCAGTCAGACAAAGAAACCAAAGCAAGTATGGAGCCACAGGACTTGAGCCAACGTCTCTAAAATGGTGTCTGTTTAAAAGTGGGGTTTATGGTGTATTTTGTACAACTTAAGTGTTCATTGTGTTTTTCATTGGTAAGACATTTTTACAAAACAAAACAAACAAACAAAACAAAAACAAACAAAAAAAACCCACAACGTAACAGGGAAACTCATCTCTGAGCTGTCAAAATATTGGCATACTTTGCCCATTGATTTAAGATTTTGATTTTTAGGGAAACTTCTTTTGTGCTATAACAGGGCCCCTGCTGCCAACGTATTCAGAGCAGAAGTACAACTCTTCCTAAGATACATCTATCTTCACTTTCCTGTGACACATAATTTTTAAAATAAGATATCTAAGTGTTTCACACACTTACATGCTCTAATTTGCTGAAATGTGCAGTAATTTTTGCCCATCGATGCTGCCTGTACCTGCTCTATGCAGCCTCCCCTGTGCAGCACTGCCCATATGGGTAAGGCAGCCTCTTCCAGCTCAAAAGTTCATCAAGTGCTGAGATATCCAGAAAGGCAGCAAGTCAAAAATCCTCTTTGGCTTCCTTCACAGTTTGTTAATTTGTACTTCATTTTTATTTGTGACTTTGGCTTGAACACCTTATACATATATCCAGATTGTCTGGGTCAAGAACATTTTATCATCAAAATTTGCTATTGGCAGTGTTACTTTGCCCTTGACTGTAAGTTTGTGATTGCTGTTCCCCAGTTTGTGCAATGTGTTTTCCAAAGTGATGCTACAAAGAAGATTGTGGAACAGATTGTAGCCAATTGTCTGACTTGTGGGGCTCAAACCATAGCCCTGTGTTGGAAGGGTCTCTGGAGCTGGGGGTGCAGGGCAAAGTGCAAACCCTCTCTGTGGGTTCAGTGCTTGCTTACCTGGAAAATTCTGTAGCTTCATATCCCAAAGAGTCTGCAAATGCTCTCGTGCATGTTTTCCTCAAAATGGCTGTTTTGTACTTTAAACAATGATAAGGGACCACATTAACAAATAAACAAAAATAAACAAAAGCCTGGTGAAAAAAATGGGGAAGATGGGGGTTGAGCAGCACTTTTCCCTTCCCTATTCATTTTCTTTCTTATAAAGTAACAAACCTTAATTATGGAAGTGAGTGCTGCTTTGACTCCATAAATAATCTGAGGTAGTAATGTACAGTACTATAGGCAGGACAATAACAGATTCCAGGGGCATCCCATCAACTATATTTACCATCATCTATTCTTGTGATTACTATCATTCTTCAAAAAATGGAAGACTGTGCCTCTTCCCCTAGACCAAACTTCTCCAAATGTCTTCTAAGACCTCTTCAAAGAACATGAAAAAAGTCTGTAAGATGACACTTGTGGGTAGGAATCAAGTGAATAGCAAAGCAGATCTACTTACAAGTTCAGAAACCCCCACAACCTTTCCTCTGGAAGGAAACTACCTGAACCAAGCACCTCTGATGAGCATTCTGCCTGATCCTGAAGAAGATTAAGTATTACTTTCCCCTAGCATTGGAGGAAGTGAGTTGCTGTAATAATCTTAGCCTCTCCCTGCTTAATCTCTGTGTTTTTCTTCGGGACTCTATTTCACCCCTTCTCTTGCTGTAAATTTAGAGAAGCAACAGATTACTATCACATGAAGTACCCTCACTGCAGGGGTTGTGCCAAGGGCCTTCGTCTCTCTCCGAGCCCTTGCTTGCCTTCCTGTGTTAATCATTAGGCACTACCATGGCTCAGAGCAAAGTAAGTGCTGCGCTGGGTTGGCTGTGGGTACCACCAGGGCATCTTGGTCGTCTTAATTCTTGTGGAATCTCTTGATTTCATATTGCATGTTAGCAAAAGGATATCAGGTCATCATTTACACACAACCCTTTCACAAGTTAAATCTGTTCATTCTTCAAAACAGGAGCAAAAGACTAATTTCCTTCCCATGTCCCAGCAAAACTACTTTCCTGACAGTGGTGCAGGGCTAATAGAAGCACCTGTAAGGATGGAAACATATATACAGCTGTAATTTATTGGCTTATTTGGAGCTCAAAAAGGAGGAGTATGCAGGAAAGTGGGACACCAGTGGCTAATGCTCCTGACATTTACACAGGAAAACACTTGGGGATTTAAATGGAGTGTGTGAGTAGGTCTCTTCTCTGTCCCTGAGAGTAGCTGAGAAATGCTGTACTGTTCATTCACTATACCTTCAGATTTTACTCATAAGCCTCTCAGAAATGTGGGCAAATTGATTAATAAAAGCTGCACTTTGGAAACAGTACATCTTCTCTTCTTCATCAGAGACAATTTTACGTGCAATATCTTCAAATGTACTAGAAAATCCCTGCCTTTATAATGTCGCTCAGTGTTAGTGTTTATTATTACATTCCTTTTTACACTGATTAAGAGGTACTGGCTGAACACAAAAGATTAAGAATTCATGTGGATTGTTTATCTAAGCTCAAATCTTGTATACAGTTAAAATCATTCTACAATTTTATCTATTCTTTGAAATTCAAATTGTTAAGAGAAAAGCTCCTTAAGCAGATTGCAAGTAGTTATTTTATTATATATAAGTTTTAAACACATCCTTACAGACAAATATGCATAATGTGACAGTGTAGTTTGCTTTATCAAAAGCATGAGTGGATTTAAAAAGTCTCCAGTTTCAAACTAGCAGAAAGTTGTACAGGACTTCTGCCTCTTCTCCAGACAAGATTTGTGTTTTGGCCTTGTTCTTGGGGGAAAAAAAAAAATTAAAAAAATTCACATACTTAGTGTTTGTTTAAACTCATGTACAGACGCTGTGTTTCAGTTCTCACAGCCTTCAGAGCACACTGGAATTAAGAGGTTACTGAAATTCAATAGGAACTGGGCAGCCAGCTCTTTCCAACCCCTTGGAAAATCTCTGTCCAAATGTGGAGGAATAAGGCAGCTGTAAAACAGATTAGAACCTTTCTTGGAACAACTTCTATGAACATCTGAATGTGAAGTATTCTTAAGGCCCTTCCTGTCTCAACTTCTCCCTCTTGTTCAGTGCTAAACTCATCCTCAGCTCTGTGGAGCAAGATGCTGTGCTCTAAAAACCGTCATGTTTTAATGTATAGAAAAGCTATTTTTTCTTGGCTCGGGATTGAAACTAACTTCTCTTGGGCTTTGATGCAGGGCTAATTTTCAAGAAAAGTTCTATATTTTAGTGTAGACAGCAGGCTGGAAGTGCTAGCTCTCCGAACCTGTTCAGCAGTATAAAACTTCAGAGTAAGTCCCAAGGCAGAATGGTTATTGGCCAGAGAGTTGAAAAGGTAATTAGAGGTGTTTAATAGGTGCATTTAACAAATAGCTCTGTGGTTTATCACATAGTTCTGCAGTTTATCATAGGAATATCACTTCCAGGCATCCCTGGCTGTATGTAAAATATTCATGCAAGCCCTGGCTTTTTTTTTTTTTTTTTTTTCTGCTTGAATATAATGTTTCATGGGAACAGTAAAACCTATAAAAGTCAGGGATCAACATGGAATGTGATTTCCAAAATACCAGTGTTACACAGGATGCTGTCATGGAAACCTTCCTTACAGAGCCCTTTGTATCATGGGCCATCATTCCACACTGTGCTGTGGAGATAACTCATTTGTCACACATCAGAGTATGTTGTCTATAATCACAATAAAAATACAGATGTCATCACAAGATACTGCTTTTCATGGATGAATGGCGAAGCCTGCTTTTCATGCCTGAATATTTGCCTATACATTGCAGAGCTATGTGGGATCTGGTAAGCTTTGTTTCCTTAAGAAAACGGGAATTTCCTCTTTCCTCTGAAACCCACTTTAATATTAAAGTTATCAACACTTTTTAGCTTACTTCTGACTTGGGGTACAACTCCTACTTGATCATGTCCCATCAAAATCAACATTTCATTATTACTCACAGGTGATTTTGTTTATCCTTCACAAAATCTTTGGCATCATTAGTTATATTTCCTGAAGTGATTTATCTTTTTTCCAGACCATAAGTAGAGACACCATACCAAATTTCCAGGCAATAAGACACAGCAATTTCTTGCCTTTATGAAGTGCAAAATACAGACAATTTAACTCATTGCAAAGATAGATGATGACAGTGATGTTTAGACTGATAGGGAGAGGCAGAAGTAGCAGAGTTTTTGTATTTATAAGAAAGATGAGATTAATTTTTGCAATTACATAACAAAAGGGATTATATTGTGTCAGATTCATTTCCAAGCCACATATCTCAGAGAAAATCCTCGTTCTTGAATGGAGACAGCAAAGCTCTGCAGAGAGATAAGCTATAAGAATGAGGGTACCAGCTTCCTTTGGGTTTGGTATGTTTAAGTGAAGGAGACAATACACTCTGGAGTTATCTCAGTACAGTTTTAGTTGCATCTTCAATTTTAAGGTAGAATAAAAAGACTGAACCAGGATATTTAGAATTTATTACAGACAGGAAAGAGGTAAATCATTGATCTTTTCTTGATTTGGGTTTGGATTGCTCCCAGTAGCTGATTCCTACAATATGTAAGTGAAATTCTTCTTTTTTGCCTTTCCATGTATGTGGTTCAGTGCCTAAAGGGCATCAATAAATATTTAAACAGATTGCATTAATCAAAATGTATGTTAAACACAAAGCCAAAAAAACTCAAAATCTGCATGATGGAAATAAAGGGACTCTTAAGTCTTGGTTATAAACATGATCAAAGAAAAATAGAAATATATATGCTCCTCTATGCCCATATAGGCACTGTGTCTGTCATCTGTTCTTTACAAGAACTATATCTTCTCAAACAGTCATAGGAAATGCTACAAGTCATTCCCACCTAAAATCTTATTATGATTACCCATTATTGTAGGTCTATTTCTAAATAAAAAGCAAAGAGAAGGTCAAACACTTGTTTTTTCATGCTGTGTTCACAATCAAATGTTAGAAATTAAGTCCTATAAACAACACAGCTTGGTGTGGAGCTTTCCTGCATCTCACTGCACTGTAAATAAAATTACAAGAAAATAATGAGATGAGCTACAAAGAAACGATGATCATATAAAATCCTAGCACACAAACAAGGAGCAGCCAGAAATAAGTGTTCTGGGAGTTGGACTTGAAAGAATAATGAGCTCAGAGCAGGAGATAATGGGCTTGGGAAATCTCACAGAGGTTAGTGGTACTTGTAGCACTGCAATATCAACTAAGCTCTGTGGCCTTGCATAGAAATTGTCGCAACACGACAGCAGGAACGAGGGATCTGCACATTATGGGGTAGTGGGGAGCACAGCAAAGTCTACTTAACGCCAGAGGAGTTAGGGAATAAGTGTTTCCTGTGTTTCTGTACAGGTTAAACTAAGTGAATCTTGAGAAAAAGAAAACTCTTAATTTACTTTCAGGCTGAGTAGATATATCTGCTCTGGTTTTACTGCATGCTGTGTTGCTTACTCCCAAGCACAAACCATTTTCAAGTACTCAGCTTGAAAGATCTCTCTATACTGACTGACCACTGACCCATGTTCTCAACTTCTGTTTTAGTTGTATTGTGATAACTGCAAGAAAACGGAATTTAAAGATTTTGGAGGAACTTGTATGATTTTCTTCTGTCAGATTTTGGAGGCTTTCCTCATTGTGTCAGAGAAAATACTTGTCTTACCTGACTTAAAGCAGTACATGGGGTGTATTGGGAAATAATGTCACTTTCTTGGATTTTTTTCCTCCCTAAAAAGATATCCCAAATAAGAGTTTCTGACTTTCTAGCCAATATTTAAATCATTCAGAAGTTCAAGTAATTTTTGGAAGAGGTATTCTGCCTTCTGTTTTCATTTCCTCCCTTTTAATAGGAAACTCTTTGTTCCTGCATCTGAAAGTGAAGAAAAGTACACTTCATTAAGCCTACAATTGTTCAGAACTCAGAAGTGTAGATTGATTAGCAAATACTCTACAACAGCTCTTATAATGGAGAGCTTTAAATAAGTGGGGTTTAAACTATTCTTACAGTTTCTAGTGCTTTTTATACTGTCTAAACATGCTGTGTACACTGTTCTTTGACTCTGCTGTGTTCCTGGAGGGGAATGAATCAGAATATTCTGAATGCCTTATGTAACGTATTTAGAGAACTTTTTTTTGTATCTTTGTTTGAATTTCTTGGACGGAATTAATTAATGGGAAAGTATAAAGGCCAACTTTGAAATCCCAGCTGACTTATACACTAGAGCTCAATTTGTATTCTGCATCAAGGAAATGTTTGGATTTAAAAGAAGGACACCATTATCAAAAAGATTTCTGTAGATGACTGTTCATCAGAGAACCATCTCTTTGCCACAGAAGTGCAGTTTTAACATTTGGGTAACTCAAGAGGAAATTGATTTTTTGATCAGAGTACATATTTAATTTCTTATTAAAAATTAAATGCAGAACAGGAAATGGTAACTGAATTGGGATAGGAAAAAAATTATACATTTTGATGTTGTTTAAAACAATAATAATTTCAGGAGAATGGTAGAGAGAATAAAGTCTATAGCCTGCACTTTTATAGTCCAGTGGAAGTCTGGTGGGGTAACAGCTTTTAGGAAAGAGAAAGATCATTTTCTTTTCATATTTGCATTTGTAACTATATTTCTTTGCACAGTGGTACACTACTGCAGTAATATGGAAGGATTAGTTCCTCAGTGGGTATAAATTTGTCTGACTTTATTGAAGGCAGTGCAATAATTTACATCAGTTTCCAAAGAGTCTGATCAATGGATCGCTGCAGCATTGGGGAAGTTGGCAGAAGAATCCTGCTTTTGTCTCTGTGGAAAAGGGGTTATTCATGAAATGCCATGTTCTGATTTACAGACAACTAAAGCAGTAGCTGGTAGTGTATTACGGTGTGCACTTCACCCCTCTGCCTGCTCCAATGTGGGACAGGCAGAGGAGAACAGGCAGAAGTCCTGCTCGCGCACCTACACCTTCAGAGATTCCAGGTTCTACATACAGGGAAGGGCTTTCCTTATGGGCAAAGCAGCTCTGTCTGAGTGCTAAGAGAGGAAATGAAAAAAACATAACTTGGGGCTATAAAACAATACTTTAACAATTCTGTTAAAGCTGCTGAGATCACTGTAGGAGCAACATCAGCTCTTGGTCTGTAGGTGGTTTTCTGGCCTGGGGCAAGTCGGACATCCAGCGTTTGTGGCAGACTGGACCAGTGCCTCTGTTAGAGCTGCAGAACACTCAACAAGGAAGGCCAGAGGGTTTCAGGTTCATGCATTAAGTTCAGGAAGTACAGGGAATTTTTTTCCAGTCCAGAAATCTCAAAGCTCGGAGAGACCAACCTGCTCATTTTTATTGATCTGTTTCTTATGTTCTCAGGCCTTGAAGTCTGTGTGGCCATGCAAATCTGGGCAAAGTTAGTGTAATGGTCCAGTGGCTCCTATATAATGCCTAGCAGTAGGGTCTTAAGACTTCTAAGTAGATGAAAGATCTTGTCTCTATGTTTTCCAGGCTTATTCTCCCTGCCAGAGAAATTGGACAGGAGGGACTAGAGTGTTGATAACATCTTTTATTCTAAATATTTTTAGTTTGGAGAAATGATTGGTTGAGATGGTCTTTTCTGGTTTTAAATATAATTTTCTCCTCACACTAGCAACTGCCTATTTTTCTTCTCAGATATTATGTATTTTTTGCCTCATTTTATTTTTCTCTGTGGCCCCTTGGCATGATTTCAAGAAATGTTAACACTGTCCAGTCTGTGTTTTGGAAACAGTGGATCCTTAAAGCCAATTTTGTAGTTTCATGCTCTGAATGAGAATATTTATTGCAGTCCCATCATATTGTCTTGTCCGATTTCTCTGATACCAGCAAACTTCCACATTCCCACAAGAAACAGGGAATAAAGACTGGAACAGTAGCTGGCGTACAGAAAATGGCCCAGCTTCTCTGTCTTATTTGACACTGGGTGATCATGGATTTTCTCCAGAGCTGTTGAGAGCACTGTGGACAAGCCTGTGTTTATACTCCTGCAGTACAATGTGAGCAGTGGCACAGAAATGCTGCTGGGCTCCTGCCAGAGGGCCACACAAAGGCAGCCAGATCATGTCCCTGCAATGCAAATGTGATGACAGTGGCAGCAGGGGCAGTCGGGTTGTGCAGTCACCTCCTCCTCTGCCTTGTTCACTCTCCCCAGTTTTGGTACTGGGAGAGCACATTACTGAGGGGGAGGTTGTCGAGAGCACTGGCTGCAAAGGCATTTTGGTAGGCAGACCCCCTTCAGAACTCATGCCCATCTGACTTTGGGATGGGAGTAGTCATATCCCAGGGCTCTTATTGACCCTGCACTTCAGGTGTCTATGGAGTCTGGCTGGTGGCCAGAGTGGGCAGGAGCGTTCCCTCATGAGGCCCCAACACAACTTTGAACAATACCTCTCTTCTCTGTGCCCGAATGAGGGGACTGGCAGGAGCCGGGGGAGGAGCACCAGGCAGGCAGTGCAGAGCCCTTGGTGAGAGGAAGGGCCAAAGAGAAGCTGCCATCTCCAGCGAGGATCCCAGCCGGGCACCCTGAGCACGAGGTACAGCACTCCTGGGGCAGAGGGAGAAGAGGGGACTGGAAAAGAGCTGAGCAGCTAGGAGAGGAAGGTGGTAACGAGAGTAGAGGAACAAGGATGGAGGGGCTTGGAAGAACATTACCCACTGCCTGCAGGGAAAATAAGATTCACTGAGAGGCAATCCTGAGTATACAGTGACTGAGGGGTTTGAGTGGGAATACCCACATTCTGTGGACAAATCTGATATGCACTTTTCTTAAATTTTTACTTTGCTCGCGTTCTTTTGTCTGGTTCCCACATCTCCAGAATTTATGAACATACAATTGAATTACTTTATATTGCTCATCTTCTCCTAAGCCATGAAGTTGGAAAACTGTCTAAAAAGAACTTTCAAAAACAGAATTTTCCTTCCTGAAATCTGCAAATAAGGGATTCACTGCATCTCAGTCCATCAGATTTCCCATCTGTTCAAAAGGATATGGCTACTTCTCTGAAATGAATACTTTTCACAGTTTATTTTTGGAGGAGAGGAGTACTTGTATGTGGTTTGGGAATAAGATATAAGAGATGGTGCCCTCTTCTGAAGGGATGGTTAGACCTGCTCTTTTAGGATGTGACAAAGCTTAAACATGGTTTGTTTTGAATGCCTTTGGATCCCAGATGCTCAAGGATAAAGGTTTACTTGTTTGTTTGTTGCTTGTTTTCTAAGTGGAGTTTTATTTATTTATTTATATTTGTGCAAAACGGTCTATTCTACTGAGTGTGATGTCAGACTATTTCTTTTGCTACTTATTGTAAGAAATAAGTGCTTTTACTGTGCAGCTGTACTGGTTTTGCTTCAGCTCCCCTTAGGATTGCAAACCCCATGAGAGCAGTGGTTCACTACGAAATGAAAAGTGATTATTCTTTGACTTTATGAACTTCATGCATATGACCTTCCATTTTTTATGAATTACACATGGATCAGCATGCTTAGATTTACTCATTTTTTAATTATTTTTTTTTTTAATTCATATTGGAAAGGTAGTTTTGTAGGGTATTAGGTTCCAGCTGTCCTTATTTTAATACAAGATTATTTACTGCTCGATTAAGAAAACTTGTCCAAAATACCACTGTATAGGTCATGGCAGAGTGCTTTCTTTGCAAAATGTAGTTTTACAGTATTTCCCTAGTGACAGTTCTCCTACGACTTTTTTGGTATTTGGCAGGCGTGCCAAAGACACTCCCAAGCTGGCCAGTACAGCTGTGACTTAAGCCTTATCCTGTCATTACCAAACACTCAAACCACTCAGCACTGAACACAGGACAGACCTCCATCCACAGACTGGCTACAAGCCAGGTCTATCTCACTAGGTAGTATCTGCTCAAAATAAAAAAAAAAGAAGCCAGATCTGGAAGCAGCAGATGCAGGGATGGATCTCAGCCATCTCTGAGAAAGCGTGATCTCACACATTCAGGCTCATGGGACTCTCCCATGTCCTCAGGACACTGGGAACACCACAGGAGAGAACAAGTAGCAGATTCATCCTGCAGTTCCTTTGTTGTTCAGCCAGCCTGGTGAAGGCAGCATGAGACTCTTCTTTCCCATCTTTGGTAAATCTCGTTGAGGCAGCAATACAATACAGTCTTGGTCTCCTCCTGGAAGAGAAGTGGTGACTCTGCAGAGCGCTCAGGTTCCCCACTCCTCTGTCCTCCCTGGGTCTGGCCCATCCCCATGAGCTCTTCACTCCTCTCAGGGGATGGGCTTGACCCCATACTGGCAGGAAAAAGTTACACCCTCTACCTTAGCTTTTTTGGCTGCCTGCTGCTAAAATCAGCCTGCTGATTTCTCACCTTCCAGGGCAGTATTTCAAGATCGTAATTTTAATTCAGAAGGTGCAATTTTATGTTTTGTGTTTTGCTGTGAGGGAATGCTGCTGTTAGATATTTCTCTACAAATAGAAATGTCAGGTTTTTAGGTTTACAATGTAGGATGGAGAAAGTATCTACCTTTTTTTTTTATGCTTATGCTAATAACAATGAATGTAAATAACTATATTAATGAGGGTTTTTGGAAGTATTTTATTAGAGAATGTAAAAATCATTAACTTTTTAGTGAGAAAATGTAAATGACCCTTCTTATATTTACATTGGAAACTATAAAACTTAATTTCTATGCTTGCAAGAGCAATTTTGCCCATCATAGTAACCAAAGCACTTTAGTAAGTCATTTTTGTTTGAAATATCATTGTCATTTAGTACTGTCATTTTTAACTCCACACCTGTACATTCCCAAATTCTTTCATAAAAGACAGTATATGTTTTTGTGAATGTAAAAACAAAAGCATGGGTGATGTTCTGTGGATAGAATCCTCATTTTGGAGGATTGGAGACTAAATACACCCATAGTACCAGATGGAAAACTTCCTTTACTTGAGTAGCCAGCTGCTTTTACTAGTGATTTTGTAAGGCATTCTGTTGCATTTGTTTTAGAACTCCCCAGTGTTAAAAAGCGTGATTTCTCTGTGGATCCTGTATATGCCAGCAGCAAGATACTGGTGGGCACTGTAGAAAGACATAAAAATGAGGAATTGATTAACTTAAGGCATTTTCATAGGTCTTAAAAATAATCAATGATTTACATGACCTTGTTAAATCTAGTTGTTCATTTTGAGTGAAATAGGCTAACAGATCAAGCTAAGTGTTATAGTATTTTGAGTTTGTTCCAGTTCTGTTCGCTGCTATTTGCATCTATAAATCAAGCTTTTTGAAGTTTCCCAGACAAAATTTCTTGACAATCTCTGTGGATTTGGCTCTTCAGAATGGTGATACTTCAGCTGGTGATGTCATGATAAACTTTTATTATACAGAACTTTCTTCTAAGGGAATACATCTGGCATAAGTATAGGGCTATGGGAATTATTCAAAATTACTATTTCTGTAGGATAACACTCAGAAGAGTACAAGTGCTGGACTGAGGCATGAAAAGAAGGCTGTTTGAAGAAGGTGGGGAAAGAAGGGGTGGGCATGCTGCTCACAGAGAGGTGTGTCATGGTAAAATGAAAAAAATAATATTACTAGAAGACACCAGATTTTTATTCCCTATTAAAATAATGTAGTGTATTATTATGTAAGGATTTTAGAAATTCATAGGAGGAAACCCCATGGCAAGAAACAGTTGCAAAAACATACCCCTCCAAGGTCTAGCGCCATTTTTATCTACAATATTGTTTTTGTTGTTTAATTCCAATAGTTATGAAATGTATCAAATTCATGTGGAGCAGAAAGAATTTCCTTGGTCTTAAAAGAATAATTTTAACATCTTTCTCATTTCTATCAGCAACAACAAAACCAACAAAAGCTGGAAATTACTGAAGTGTTTCCTTTTGTAGATGCACACATATATAATACACAGAATCCAAGACACATAGTAACAATTGTCACATGCACTGGACAACATTACTGTGTGTTTTTCCCTAAGGTCTCAACCAGCTGAGAAAAAGTGTCATGTTGAACAGTACCCTGTTTTACTCTGTACAATTCAATGTGTGAATTATTTCACTATTATTTCACTGTTTGCCTATGCGCTAGATTTCAAGAAAGCAATTTTTTGTACAGACTATTTAAACACCCATTAAGGCCTGCTCAGATTTGCTGGGATTACACGTAAAATCCTGCCGTGGATGCAGAGAATACTCAGCTTCTCCCTCCAAAAGGCTAGTCTTGTCTCCACGTACGAGGACATATTTATTGAGTGCAATGATAACAGCTACCATATTGCTGTACTCCCACATTGACGCAAATGTTGGCAAAAGCTACTGTGCCAGCTGCCCACTTCACACACTCTAGTGGCACCTTTTCTCCTCCTCAAATCCATAAATTGCCATTATAGTGCAATTAATGCTCAAACATTGATTGGGTTTTTTCTGCCTTACACATTTCTCAGAAAATAAAAGATGAAGATGGGTACGCAAGTCTGTAAAATCAGAGCAAACCCAGCAGTTAAGACTCGTTCAGTGCCAGAAAACACCCTGAAGTCCTCTGTGGTAATATTATTATAGAAGACTAAGGATTAGTGCAGAGATTGAGGAGGTCAAATCTTAATTAAAATGAACACTTGTATACAGTACATACAGCAGACAACTATTCTTTAAGCTGTTAGGGGAGCAGAAGTCTTCCTGCAGTTATACAGGTCATACATCCCATCCTTCCCAAGGAGTAGGTTCCTGCAGTGGCTGCTGGAGGACAAATTGTATAGATCAGTATAGAAACACACAGCTACAGAAGACTCCTCATGGCAAGGTGCTTTTCTGTAACAAGATGAGGTGACTTTCATAATCAGCATTTATGTCTAAACTGTGCACACGGGTTTTGCGCTTCTGTTCACGGACTGTGCTGCTCCAGCCTATAATGGTGTGTTCACTAGGAAGTCACAGCGTTGGAGCTGCATTTCCCACTTGAGTGCACAGAACTGGAGGTGATGATAATTTCTGCAGAGTTTTCATCTTCAGAAGTATTTATTTCAGATCTAAGATAGTCTCTGCCCACTGGCCTCCAAAACAGGCTGCAAGGGCATATTCAAGATTTGCATTTGTGCTCCTTTTTACTTAGAGGTATGTTGACATAATTTTCTAATTGAGTTACTTTTTTCACATTTAAAAACCAAATAAATTAACCTAATTTGGTGCATACCCTTTCTATGATTGAATGATAATTTTTCTCAGTTCATGAGGGATTTTAACCTCTGTGATGAACAAGAGGCATGTAAGGATCATACAATCATGTTTGGATAATGGAAAAATGAGGGAAAAACTGGCAACTTTTAAGTATACCCTTTCAGAACTCAGCGGTCACTTCAAGTATTTTGAAATAGAAACTGGAATATAAGATTATATCTAAATTATGTGCCAACATCCTTCCAAAATGCCACCAGTACTGTTCTTCTCTGGAGTCTGTGTACTAAGTCAAGAGGGATTCACTGTTTGAATGCTTTTAAAACTCCTGATGTTGTAATCCACTGTTATCCAATATTTTACTATCCTCAGTAGGACATTTACTAGAGACATGAAACCTGAGTAGGCCATAATTAATGCTTTCGGCAGGTCTTGTTGCATATTCACAGCTGTGTGGAACTATTTACTCTTAAATGGAAACCTGAAAGGTCTCTATGTTGTGATGGTGTTTGCCAGTGTCCCCTTCTGACCCAGTCTGTGCTTTGGTGTAATGTTATTTTTCAGACGTGTTTGATAGCTTAGAAGCAAAGTCTAAAAATAGACATCCACATGTACATCTCTTAAAGCATCAGGGCCTCTGCTGATCAGACTTGGATAACTTTGCTTTATTCAGGGTATGCTGCACTTAAAGCATTCCTCCAGATCATTGCCAAATTATTTGTTTATATTTTCAGGGCATATTAGTTTTGAAATACTTGAGGTAGTGTCATAAGAGGTATAAAGTAAGTATCCTAATCTATATTAGTTATTATTATTATTGATAATAATAATAATTCAAATAAGCTGTTGAAGTACAGTGTCATCGAGTTCTAGGTCTCTGTAGAATATTTTCCTGTGAAAATCCTTCTCTGCTGATCCAGTGAGGCTATTTGGACTGAATCCTTCTGTTTGAACTCGTGTTGAAGTCAGTGAACTTCCTTCTTGGTTTTACTCTGGGAAGAAAGGACATAATTTCTGTCTTAGGCATCTTCATAAGAGATTTCATCTTTACAGTTTTCCTTACCCTCTATTCCTTACTTGGAAAATACATAGGTGTTATAAATAAACAGTAATTATATTCTATATGCTGTGTTATTAGGTGAGTGAATTAAGAAGGCAACTTGGCAAAAGAGGGTTGAGAGGTGGAGGAGGAAAAACCATGGCTGCAGTGCAGAGGGAAAAGCATAGGTATTGCAGAAGCACAGAAAAGCTGTTCCTTCAGAATTCTAGCAAGCAGTATTAGTGACTTTTAAAACAATAATGTCTGCTGGGGCGTATACAGAGGAGTACTAAGAAAGCTCAGCTTATCTGGTGACCACCAAAAGATACTGCTCTGCAGCCACTGCCTCCAACACAAACAGCTCAGTTATACTTAAGTGTTCCTCCTGGAGGCAATCAATCAGATATGGAACAGAGCAGTTATAAATAAGGTCTCTCCTTCATATACATCCAGTTAGTTTTGCAACTAAGCTATATTTGTGTCCAAAAGAAATATTTGGATGACTGAATGTCTCCTTCTAGGAGTGGAAGAAAAAAAAAAAGAGTGCACACTGTGAGCATAGGTCAAGGAAAAAGTGAACCTCAGAACTGCATGCCTGGATGCATTTTGTCTTTAGAATCTAAACGGTGCCACCCTGTGCAACCTTTTGAAAGACGTCGGCGCCTTAGGCTTCAGTACCTAATGTCACAGTGAATGAAGAGATCCAGACAGCCAACTTACTGCTTAGGATTGAAAACAACACACCAAGTGGAAGGAGGAGGAGCACTCTAAGAACATTATGAAAATGGCAAAGATAATTTATAGAAAATTGTTAATAGAAAAGATATCTTCAAGCAGAAAGGTAGCTTCTTCAGATCCCCCTGGTTCTGTGTTTCTCAGCAAAATAGTTTAAAAACATTGGGATTTTGGGGTTTTTTTGTTTGGTTGGTTTGGTTTTTTTGTTTTGTTTTGTTTGGGGTTTTTTTTGGAGGGGGTTTGTGTGTTTTGTTTGGTTTGGGGTTTTTTTGGTGTTTTTTTGTTTGTTTTTTGTTTGTTGGTTTGGTTCTTTTGTGGGGTTTTTTGTTTGTTTGTTTTGTTTTGTTTTGTTTTTTGCTGTCAGTATCTGACCCACAAAGAACACTTGTTTTAGAAATTCTAGTCAAGTATGTACCTGCACATTGTGGGTTACCAGCTCTCCAGAACTGCTTTGAGGAGTCTGTCTAAAGCATGATGAACTCAGTTGCGGATGTAGCACCAGTGAGAGAGACAGATTAATTCACTTGATGTGCACAAAGCAGGGACTTGCAGCTGGTGTGTGCAGCTACAGCGCTGAGCAAGAGGCACAGAGCTCAGTGAGGCTCGTGTCTCCAGCTGCTGTGGTCATGGGTCTGCTCATGTTTAGGAATTCAGCAATAAATATGGGAAAGTCTTACTCTCTTAATTGATTGGCTCTAGAGCTGATCAGTATGTCATTACTGGTTTTCCCCCACGAAACAAGAACAATGCAGTACATCTCCCTCTAGTCTTGGGTTTTTTCCTCCTTACTCTTTCTCTTTGAACATTCTACCAGAGTCATTCTGCATTTGGCTTAAGGGAAGATGGATGCATCTATGGTGTTGGGATTTGTTATGTCTGTGATTTTTCATTTAAAGCCAATGTTAGGAGCTTTAACAATTTTCTCCTTGAGTTTGCCCTTGATCTTACTGCCAAGGAAATGTACATCCAGCAAGATTTTGCATTTTAGGGAAAAAAAACACAAACAGAAAAATAAATTCACAAGTTTTTGATAAAATATGCATGTTTAGGCTGTGTTTTGCATTTGAGAGGCTGATGAAGTCCAGCAGGAAAAACAGTTTAATATTAACTGATTTCAGAATTGCAACTTTTTGAATAGGACAAAAAACTCCAGATATAAACCCTGTTGTTTATAACTAGTGTAGCAACAGGGCAGAGGTGAAATTTCCTTGGTTGGTTGTCTTTTAAGAATTCAGTCTTTAGCAATGCATTATTCCAGATCCTTCACTGAATAATCTGCATAATTATTTCCATTTCTGTGAGTCTCATCACTGGCATATTTGTTCATTAGAATGTATTAGGGGACAAACACAGTTGAACTGAATTCATTTAAAAGTTTGAACAAATTCTAGTGTTTTTCTTTTCCCACTATGTTCTCAGCTCTCTTAAGAGTTGATACAAATCTCACCTAAATGCAGTGGAAAACCTCCAATGCTTACTGAGTTTTGTAAATCTGTGAGCCCTCCGTACCTCAGAAGTAAAGACAGGACAGACCCTCTCCTGATCTTGACCTTTCTTCTATAGGTATGAAACTTCTCACATTACTACAAACAGCCTCCACCCATGAACATTGTTAATCTCTCTGGCATGTTCAGGTCTTGCATGTGTTGGCTTGTTGCCATTTTATCTGAACACAATGTTCTCAAAGCTTGCAGTATGACACATGATACAGCAAGGAAAGATAAGGAAAGGAACAGAGCAGACAGTAATCGATATGAATGGAAAGGACAAAAGGACCTCTCAGCGTTTTCCTTCCATTCTGCTACTTTTATTTATTTCCCCTTGTCTTTATATTTTTTTTTTCCTTTTTTCCCCCCCATTCTTCTCTCTGAAGATTTTATGTCAGCCTCCCTCTGTCTTTTCTATGAGCATAAGTTATGAGGAAGGAGCAAAAGGAGCAACAAGCTGTACACTTCAGCAGGAGCTGCTGATGAAGCACACAAGGAGCCTGAATGGAGTAGCACAGCTCAGAATCATAAATCGGCATGCAAAAACCCTTAAACTGTCTGTGTCATCATGAAGTAGGTGGTTAGGAAGAATATGATTTTCATCAACCTAAACCTACATTTAGGACCAACCCATTTGCAGTCTCTAAGCTCCAGTTCTTGAAGCTTTTTGGTCGGTTATTTTTAGCTTTTACTAAGGATTAAAATTTACTTGCTTAGTTATCTCCCATTTCATTCACTGAACAATTGGTTAGCTGAACTCCTGGTAGTGGGTTATCACACTCTGTGGTGAGGTGGAACTCTTATTTAAAAATATCTTGTTTAGATTTATAAGAGAATGAATTTTATTTCTGTTGGCTTTTTATTAACTTTGGATAGTAGGAAAAGACTTTCAAGGTGGTAACACTTGAGATGAGTTCCAGATCCACTGGTGTTTTGATGTTCAAATTCTGCATTTCACATGTTTTCTTTCTCAATCTTATGTAAGAAGATTACATAAGAGAAGACTGTAGTCTCCAAAATCATGTACCGTATTAAATAGCAACTACCATCAATGGATCTTTATCAGCTGCCTGGAGCAGAAAGGAGACACGTGGCTGTGCATTTGGAAACTGGTCATTCACAGTACTCATCAATGTTTGCTGCCAGTCATGGGCAGATGTCATCACCAGTCATTACACAGCTCTGAAAATAGAATCAAACTTGACCTGGACAGGTCTTCAAACAATTGATAAACTGCCTCTGAATGATAGAAATGTGTGTATTCCATTCTCTCCACCAGCCTGCTGCTGCTCAGTGATTGTGTGGACCCAGTGCTAGGGCAGCGTGGGGAGGGGATATGCAAGCCAAGATGAATCTCTTGACCCCTAAGACTTATGGTTTCTCTTGACATCCCTGATCTGTCCTCATGGAGAGGAGCATCACCACCACGTGCCTGCTTGATCCCTGCAGCAGTGCTGTGGTTTCTCTGGAAAATGGAAAGTTTTATTTGCCCCTTGTACTTCCTTTTTGTCTTTTCCCTCAGATTGAGAGCACCTCTGCTACGTGTGTGCTTCTTTGGCTGTCCCAGGCACGGCGCTGTGCCCTGGGCAGGGAAGAAACAGCCTCAGGGTGCAGAGGGTGTTCCTGTATTTCCATCTTGCCCAGTTTCCCAAACTGAGTGAACTCTGCATCAAGAGCTGGCATTGTGACACACACTCCTTCAGTTGCTGCGCTGTGTGGAAGGAAGAAACCTGCCATGGTCTCATGTTCATACATCTTCCTAAATCTGGCTTTCTCTGCTTAGCTCCCACCAGAGGATAAAGAATACAGGGGGAGGCTTCCTTCCCCCTTCCTTCCTTGCCCTCACAGAAGGCTTGGAGGAACACTGCCTTCTCCTTTTCTTTGAGAAGTGCTGGCGAGCACAGGCTGTTACCGTCCGCCACACACAGTCCTTGGCACCAGAAGTGGTCAGCTGCTCCTGTGCTCCTATTTGCTTGCTGGCGTGTGGCAGAGGGCATGAGAGAAAGGCAAGCAATGCTACACTTCTGAAATGAGGCACAGCAAGTGCTGGGTGCCCTCAGCTCCAGCCAGCCTGCCAGTGCTTGTCTGCTTGTTAGTTAGCAGGTAGAACATTACAAGTGACTTGCACTTAGTTGCTCCCCTGTGCAAGCCCCTCTGATCCCTGTCAGGCCTGGAAGACATGATTTAAGGCAGTGAGAAATGTGTTGCTTAGCCTTACTGGAAATGCACAGCTAGAGTTTATGTGGTAATGTTATCTTTGAAATAAAAGAGTGTTTTGTAAAGTTACCAATACTGCTAAATGTAATGACAGGGGAAAAAAAATTTCAGAATGTCTCTGCCAGAATGAGAATCCGTTTGTCAGAAATAGGCACCATCCCTCCCCTGGCTGAAGTGGTTGGGAGATCCCTTTGCTATTCGCATCTCATTCTTTACGGTCTCTAGGAGGGTGCACGCAAAAAGGCTTTTCTGTTTGTCTACTGTCCCAAAACAAGGAGGACACCACAGCAATAATCTTTTGGTGACAGAAATGACTGAATCAAAGTTTGTTATGAGCTACAAAGCAGAACATACTGTTATGCTTTATCTGTGCAGGGAATAATCTCTTTTTTTAAGCAGCAATTGCAGCAACAAAAATTTCTCTGACTATGGGTTTTGGTTTTATGCATTTCCCAGTGTTCTCCCTTTTGGTTGTTCTTGAAGTTGTGACATGAGATCAGGGAAGCTTAAGAGCTTAAGTGACTTCTTAGCGTACCATCATTTCAAGATGAATAAGCATTCATGAAGACAGCCTGTGGGAAGTGAATTGATGTACTATTTGAATGCCCTGACTTTAAAATTCATACAAAACTCTCTGCAGGAGTGTGCCCAGTGCCAGAAACTTTGCCTTAGGGTTCAGATGGATCAAGCAGTAATAAGACTCCATGGCTAGTTGAGGGAGAAGAAGAGGGGAAAACAATTTAAAAGCAGTGAAAGAAGATGATACCCGTGATCATTGTTGTAGCAATGCTTTTGCTCCCACAGCCTGTGGAAGCACCACACAATAGGTTGGAGAACTGACCCTGCTCTCAGTTGCCTGCCCTGTGGGATTACAACCTCGGTTTGGGAACAGCTGACTGAAGCAGAGGCATCTGGCTGCTCTGCTCAGCTGTGTTTTGAGATGAGCAATTTTCTGTTGAGGTCACGGAGAGTTTGACAGTAAAAGGAGTTCAGACCACCATCTCTAGAGAGGGTGGAGAAACCCAAAATGAGAAAATAGGGATATGACTATATGTTCTCTCTAAAGCTGGCTGCATGATCTATTACAATCTGGATATATTAGTTGATAAAGTGTTTTTCCCAGCAAGATACAGGAAGGAGGTTTGAATGCACAGTTTTGCATAATATTTCCATGTAGACAGTGCTGTCAGGCAGTCATTTTAATGAGTGTTGAAACTCTCAAATCGACTATAGTCTAATCCCATTGCTTGCTTCCCTTATTTTATTGACACTGTGATCACCTCCTGGTATTTACTTTCTGCAACCAAGCAGCCACATGTGGGGAGCGAATACCTTTGTCCAAACTTCTGCTATTTCATAGTGTTCGCTGAGAGCAACTGTCCTCAAGAGTGCTACATGGCACAGTGTTAACTGTGGAAGCACACCACTAAGAAAAAACCAAGACCCAAACAGCTTGGTTTTCCCCATGTTAGCCATCACAATCACTTTGTTTGTTTTTAATCATCTTTTGCAATTGTTATGTAAGATGGAAGTTTTGAACTACCTGGTACAGGAGTGGGGGAACCAACCTCTGCTTTCACAGCTGAGCTTTCCAATTTTTGTCTTATTTGTCAGTAAGAATCCCTTCTAATGCCT
The DNA here is from genome assembly GCA_013399695.1 of Formicarius rufipectus. NCBI lineage: Eukaryota > Metazoa > Chordata > Aves > Passeriformes > Formicariidae > Formicarius > Formicarius rufipectus. The sequence goes on along the minus strand of VXAU01005259.1, from coordinate 1,452,771 downwards.
CCTAAGTATGGGAAGGAACCCTGAAGACATTTTGGGAGTACCTTCCTGTGTTTTGTCCTTGAATTATTTGCTGTCATGTATTTGTTGGACATCATTGCTCCTATGCCAGCAGCAAGAAGGTTTGTTTGCAAATCAGGTAGAGGCCAGTGATGTGCATTTTGGGTGTTTGTGATAGCGGTGTAATTAACTCCTGAGGGCATAAGACTTAGTGGTCAGGCTATAGACACCCTGTGGATCTGATAGCTGCTAATCTCATCAATCCTTGAACTTAGTTTGATTGATGATTTGTTTGTTTCACCTAGTTTATAGTGATATATTACTCAACTTCAAGGAAAAAAAATTATTAAAAAGTGCTAATGAAACATTTTTGCACAGGCCTCAAATTCTGCAGAGAATGGAGGATTTGGATGTAATTTAGAATCAGTTGCACTCATTTCTGTTGCACTAGTAGGCAAATGTGAATAGTCCTTGGTTGGTGATAAGGAATTTCAGTTTTACATCTCTTCTTGGGCTTATTCTGTGCCCTGTCTGCCTTTTCTGAATAGCTTTGAATGTAGTTTTATGAATGTAATAAGTTTTATGAATAAGTCTGAATAAGTTTTATGAATGTAAACACATACGTAGTAATAAGCTTCTAGAGATTTTATTAAAAATGAACATTTGGGTCTGCTACAAAAATATGCCCAGGGTTCAATACTGCCTTAATCCCAAGTCTAATTCATTGCTGGCAAGAGCAGTTTAGTGGTACACAGAAATAAAGGGAGGGTTGTGCTCAGTTTTTGTATGACATTAGCTACGTCACTATAGATGTGTGTATAGGCTGGTGCAACCTCTAAATTAATTTGATGGAGCTACAGCGATAAAATGTTTAAAAGAGTAATGAATGTTCTAAAAATAAAAGAAAATAGACTGTAGCAGTGTAGCTATTGCTCAGACAAAATGGAAAGGCTAATCTAGATAACTGGCATTTAAAGTACACACCTTTACTTCTGGTACTGTGCTTAATCTGATATTGTAAAACTTTTTTGCCACTTATATGCACAAATTCATATATTCACAGCATGACAAGCAATATGAGACTGAAATCCATACAGACAACTTTCTTGCCTAGTGGCAGCTCCTGTAAATAGCTTGCTAAGGACAAGAGACCAGAAAATGCAGGTGGTGGATTGAGCCAGGGTGGTACCAGGTGCCCACCAAAGCCACTCTGCCACTGCCCTCCTCAGCTGGACAGGGAGAGAAAATGTAATGAAAGGCTTGTGGGTCAAGATCAGAACAGGGAGATATCACTCAGCAATTACTGTCATGGGCAAAATGAATTCAACTTGGGGAAATTAGCTTAATATATTACCAATCAAATCAGAATAAGATAATGAGAAATAAAAACTAAAACTTAAAGCACCTTCCCCTCTCTGCTTCCCCATCTTAACTTTATTCCTGATTTTCTCTACTTCCTCCCCAACCAGTGTGCAGAGGGACAGGGAAAATAAGGGTTGTAATCAGTTCATCTCATGTTTTCTGTACTGCTCCCTCCTTCTCAAGAAGACAACTTCTCACACTCTTCCCCTGCTCCATCATGGGGTCCCTCCCATGGAAGACAGTTCCCCCATGAACTTATCCAATGTCGAGTCCTTCCCATGGGCTGCAGGGAAGTCTCTGTTGCAGAACCTAGAGCACCTTTTCCCCTCTTCCTCTACTGACCTTGGTGTCTGCAGGGTTGTTTCTCTCATATATTCTCACTCTTCTTATTGCTATTGTATAGGGGTTTTTTCCCTCCTCTTAAATCTGTTATTCCACAGACACTGCCACAATTGTGGATGGGCTCAACCTTGGCCAGCGGTGCATCCATCTTGGAGCCAGATGGCATTGGCTCCACTGGATGTGGGGGAAGCTTTCAGCAGCTTCTTACAGAAGCCACCCCTGTAGCTACCAAAACCTTGCCATGCAAAAGCAATAGAATTAAATTTCACTAAATAAACTACTTCAACACAGAAAGCAATTTTTAGGTTTTTGGTTATTCTCCCCTTATTGCAGAAATTACCAGGTGGATGTCATGTGATTAAACAAAAAAAAAGTACTCTCAATGGCTTAATTTAATTTTTACATAATGGTATTAATCAGAAACTGGCCTTGAGTCAGATGGGAGTAGGTGAGGTTAGACTGAAAATGGATAAAAATAAATACAGAGAGAATCAAGAAGAAGAAAAATAATGCTATTAAAAAGAAAAATTAGATAAATAACTCTGGTAAATTTAGTATAAAAAACTCGTGTAAGATATCCAGTTAACAATTAGCATGGAAGAAACAGGGAACTAGGAGGAGGGGGGGAATAAAACCAAAACTGATGATGGGCATTTGATATGAGTTCGACAGGTCCCAGTGATCAGATTAGTCTGAGCACAAACCCACGTTCCATCACACAGGAACCACTGTCAGACCTCTGTCCTTACACCACAGCTGTGCCTGGATAAATGACCACTTGTTCTGCTTTGCAGCCAGCACTGTCCCTGTCATCGTGTGTACATTAAGGCCCCAAACTCTGGACAAGGAGCTGAGGAGCTGGTGTTAACCCAGGAGAGAGTTTTTGTTTGCCATTCTCATTTCAGAATATGTTGCAGGTTGTCAAATATGGCTGTTGCAAACATACATACATAAGAATAATTTAGGGGGGAGTCAAAAGGCTAATTTTATCCTCAAAGTGCTTTTCTCCCTCAGCTTCTTCTAGAATCAAGAGAAAGCATTTCCTCCAGGGCAATTCTGAGCACCTACAATGAACTCTTTTTGAGACACACATGAGGGTTTTTTTCACTCTCCACTGACTGTTGAAAGATCCTAAGGCAAATAAACTCCTTAGGCTAAAGATGGCCTTTGCAATTATCCTCCTGTGCAGCCTGGTTTAAGAAGCAGGAGCAGTGCATCAGTCACTAACAGACTTTGGAGTCAGTTCTAGGATTTTCAAGGCTCACAGAATGCCACAATTCCTTCACTGACTTCAAGCACTCCCAGGCACTGTGCATGTACAGCAACTGGAAATTTGTAAGGATTGCTATACCGTCAGTAACATACTGCAGGGCTGAAATATGTTCAGAATGCAAGTAACAGTGGCAGGACATAATTCTGAGCAGAATATGCTTTAATTAAAATGCTTGTGAATGTTGTTAAAGAAGCAGTGCTGTAAACTAATGGTCACTATTATCTGCTTGTATACCCTACTCTCTTTATCTGATTAGATATGTGTGTGGGTGATAAGTAGACATGGATTCCTACCAGGGCGAACCCATAGAAAACACAGCTCCTAATTGCTGTTTCTAATGTATTTCCTTTTGAAATTCTAATTGTGGGTCACATATTGCTTTGGGTCTGCATGGCAAGGTTCTGGAGGGCAGGGGGACAGGAATGACTGTAGTGGTGGCTTCTCTAAAAAGCTGCCAGAAGCTTCTCCCATGTCCAACAGAGCTGATGTCAGGTGGCTCCAGGTTGGACCCACCGCTGGAAAAAGCCAGGCCAGTCAGACATGGTGGAAACACCTCTGTGATAACATACTTAAGAAGGAAAAATAGCTACTGCTCACAAGGAATTGTCGCCGGGGAAGAGAGGAGTGAGAATATGTGAGAGTAACAACCCTGCAGACACCAGGGTCAGTGGAGAAGGAGGGGGAGGGACATGCTCCAAGTGCCAGAGCAGATTCCCATGCAGCCCATGGGGAGGCAGGCTGTGCCCCTGCAGCCCATGAAGGTCTGTGGGGGAGCAGAGACCCACCCGAGGTCCGTGGGGAAGTGCCACACCAGAGCAACTGGATGCCTGAAAGAAGACTGTGAACCTGTGGGAAGCCCACGTTGGAGGAGGCTCTGGGAGGGAGGTACACACCCATGCTGGTGCAGGTTTTTTGGCAGGACTTGTGACTCCAGGAGGAATCCATGCTGGAGCAGGCTGATTCTGAGGGAATGCACTGCATGGAAAGGGGCCCACAGCAGAAGAACTGTAGCTTGTGGGAAGGACTCACCCTGGAGGAGTCTGGAGGACTGTCTCCTGCAGCAGGGCTGTCACGCTGGAGCAGGGGAAAGACTCCTCTCTCTGAGCAGCAGCAGAAATTGATCAGTTGTGGTTGGGGAGGAGGTAGCACTCAGAAAGGAAGAAGTGGTGCGGGGAAGGTGGTTTTAAGATTTGTTTTACTTCTCACTATCCGGCTCTTATTTTGGTTGATAACAAATTCAGTTAATATCCCTAAGTCAGGTCCATTTTGCCTGTGACAGTCATTACTGAGTGATCTGTTCCTGCCTTTATCTCAACCCATGACCCTTTTGTTATATTTTCTCTCCTCTGCCCAGCTGAATAGGCAGTGACAGTGGCTTTGGTGGGCACCTGGCATCCAACCTGGGTCAACCCACCACATATATTTAAATAATCATAGACCTGAAAGACAGTGTAAGAGCTTCTAGTAAGTGACTATGAGTCAAGTGAGTGAAATTTAAGCCTAGTCTCACTATGCATCTAGACTCTGAGTCAAGGAGAGGAAAAGTCTTGGTGTTCCCCCTCTTGTTCATTTAATGTAGTTTTTCTTGTGTTTCCCAAGCAGTTAATGTATACATGGTAGCAGTGGGAGATAAGACAGTGGTGTCTTTCCTGTCTTGCCTCATCACCTCAGATCACAATGTTACAAAAGCAGCAAATCAACCTAGACCCCATCTTTTGTGCTTATATAAAATATTTAGAGCTCTATAGTTATAAGAAAACAAGACCAGCATATGCCATTGAGGAACTAGTCACTTAAACTGTCTTTATTAATGAACTGTAACTTCATCTTGGTTGTCTTATTTGAAGAGTTTTTATGTCATCCTATGAAGAAAATCTCATTCATTGGATCTGTTGATACAGTTTCACAAAAGGCTCTGTGGAAAGAGAAAGGGCAGTAGGGAGGACATGAGAAGATACTGTAATGGAAAGCCTGCAGAAATGTGTCTTGTTCCAATGAAAATGGGAAACACTGAAGAGAGAATGGGTCACTGTGGGCTACTTAAGCAAGTAAAAGTAAAATATGAACTGCATTGGAAACAGAGAACTGGAGAGGCACCAAAACAGACTTTTATATTCCAAGTTTAGTACACATGAGAAAAATAGGGACAGCATGAAGATATACTGAAACAGCTGCCAAGAGGTTAAAGATAATATGAAAAGACTGTGTTATAAGTCCTAAAGGCACAATAACACAAAATGACTTGACCAAGAAAATATTAATTGTAATTAATTTGTAGCAAGGAGATAAATTTTGAGACCAGTTCTTATTCCCACTAAAACTAATTGGACTTTTGCCATGAAGTTTATTGGGAAAACGATTAAACTTTAAATAAAGGCTTGGTTTAGAAATAATTGATGTAATTATGAACTGCTGGGGAAAAGTAACTAAGAAATACATAATGAAATATCATCACTTGAATAAATGCATCTGAGGTGTCCCTTTGGATATTTAAAGAACTGATGGAACAGCTAGTTGCTAAAAAAGCCCAGAGAGAATTGAAGAAGTATCAGGAGACTAATAAAGTGTCAGCATGCTACAAGTCTTTAAAAATTGAATTAAGAGTAACTATGGAAACTATTGTCTTATAGGCATGGCTCCAAATTGAAATAAATACTATAAACAGTAAAACAGAAGAGGAAAATGTATTCACATGGAGGTGAATAGTGTAATGAGATCCAGCTATGGCACAGGTGTACTGCAGTAAACCAAGCCAGACCAATTAGAATGTTTATCCCTCCACATCTTTTATGATGAAGCCAGAAGATTAGTCAAGCACAGAACAGCATCCAGACTTTACAAAGGCATTTGATGCTGTGCCATATAATATCTTAAGGAAATTGCTGAAACAAGTCAACTGGGACTAAAATTCACTTAAAGATATCACAGGCTGGCCACTGAACTGTAGACAGAAAGTAAATCTGGATAGCAGTCAGCATTGTCAAGGATAAGCAGACAGTAGTATCCTTTAAAGGTCAGGATATGGTCCAATATCTGGAGGATAGAGCACGAATTAAATGTGAAAATGGTTACAAAAGTAGGAAGAATGATTAACAGCACAGAGGAGAGAGGAAATACAGAAGTTTCTAGTTGTTCTGTATGGTTACTCTGGATCTAATAAAGTGAGGATAACCTTAAAAGCAAATAAATTATAATGCTAAGCATTAACAGTACTCTGTGCCCATTAGACAACAAATAAATTTTATGAAGCTAGAAATACCCTTTCTTTTTTTTAACTTTTTTTTTTTTTTTTGGCAATAGGAGAATTTTCCTTTCTTAAATGCTTATTCAGACTCTGTAAATCTGACCAGAAAACTGAAATTCAGAAAGCAGCGCTATCTTTAGCATTAATAAAATGATAATTTGCTTGGTATGTTTCTGTTTATCTGAGGGGAACACTTCCTTTGAATTGTTTATGTTTCTTAGACTGGGTCGACATTCACACACTCAGCTGATACAGTCAGAGGGCTCCATACTCGGAAGTGTCTGTTGCAAACGAGTACAGTGTGGTGATGGTGGGTGGTAAGGAATGAAGGCTCAGACACCAGAGCATTTATGTGACTGTTCTGGATCAGAGCAAGGACTTCCCCAGCCCAGTGAAGTCTCTTTAGCAGAGTGAAAATCCATGTTTGCAGAAGATGAAGAGCATGACAAGCACACTTAACAGTCTTCACTAACTCTTCCCTGCACTCAGCTTAGAAAACCTGAGTCATTTGTGGGTTTAGTAACTCTAAAGGATTTCTTTTCCATTAACCTTTTCAGTCTCTCCATGAGTTAATGAAAACTTCTAGCATTGACAGTGTTTTTTGGTCTTAAAACTCTGACATCAATCACATAAAGTCCTTTTGTTTGCTTTGAAGCTGGTTGCTATTAACTACAATTCCTGTATGGGGACACATGGCAAAGAGTCAGACTTCGACTACCCTGTTTGTGCTACTTGTGCTTTAGTGAATCTCTATCTCACATACCCTGGGTCGGCTTTTTCACAGGCTTCTTACCTGAGTAGTAGACTAGCTTTTCCCTACACTGAAGCCATTTTCCCTATCATACTACACAAGGAACTTCATGAGTAGGTTCCCTGGCACCATAAATGACAGGATTACCTCAGAATCATGTCTTTGATGTTTTCAATTATGCTTTATGGCCTTGCAAGGAAAGCCTGGATGCATGAGCTGAATGCAATTGCTGAAATGAAGCCTTTCTAAAAGAGGAGAGTATTTTTTGAGACATATTGCAAGCATCTCACTGGAGAGCTCCCAGGGACTCCCAGCATCTCCAACAGTACCAAAGCAGCAAAGAGCAGACAGAGACCTTTCCAAGAGAAATGCAGCCTCCCTGCTGTACTTGGTATCAGGGTGCCTGGCTGCAGTTATTACCTTTGCATAGAGTGGGAGAAAGAGGGAGAGACACTCGGTGCAGAACTAGAGGATAAACACTGCTGCTCTGCCTTGGATTTTCCTAGAGAAAGAAAGGAGGACCTGTGCCATCATCCTCCTGGTCTGAGCATTGGAGGAGACAAAGAGATTCCCAGTGAGATACTGTGCCTAGTGCTTTAAGTTGTAATACCTCGATGTCTGTCTCAGTGCAGGAAGCTGCATCACAGAGTCAAAGTTTTCACTTAGGGGTCTGAGATTTTTTTGTCTCTCTGTCACCAGTGTGTGGATCTTAGTCCAGTCCTATGGTATTTCAAGAATATTTTGCACAGAATCCTTTTAAAGTATGTGCCTTTGCATGCTTGAAACACTTAACATGTCCATTAAAGACAAAGAATTACTGCAAAATTGCAAAGAATTTATTTCTATGAAACTTCAGGGACTGCTTGCTAAGCTTAGTCAGTGTGCCTTTTAAGACTGACCCAAAATGCTCAATACTGGTTTTGACCCTTCTGTTTATCTGTCGTTTAATATTTTGCTTTTCTCCTCAAAAGTGACATATTAATAGAGAAAAAAAAAATAGCGAAGGGGTTTATTTCCTTCCTTGTTTTTCTTTCCTGAAAACCATGTCTGTAGCCTTTTTGCCTTCTGCTTGTACAGTCCACTGAGCAATAACACGAGTCTTTTTTAATTCCCAAGTGGGAAGGAAGAGCTGGAACTCTCAGTCTTGCTGAAGTCTAAGAAAAGGGGTTTCTTTAACAACTTGCAGATAAAAACCTGCTACAATGAAATACAAAAGCGTTTTCAAATAGTAAGAATGGGGTTTCCCAGGTCTGTGATGTGCTCTGCAGAGGAGTTTTCCCAAAACGGAGTGAAACAGGTGTGACAGAACTTTGTAATAGTGTGTGGGGTTTTCTTTGTGGTAGGAAAGGATCATGCAGCATCTTTCCCTCTTGCTTTTATGGCTTGAATGAGGTTGTGGCTTTTAGGAAAAAAACCAGGCAGCTGTCCTGCTGGCTGGCAGCCTCTCTGGTGTAGAGTGGGAGCCACACAGCACATCTTTATGACCTACCTGGGGGACTGTGAATGGCAGGCTAAGGCATAGGAACTGAGATTGTTGAACTTTGCCAGGCAAGAGCCATGTGTCACAGCTCGCATTTCTTGGTATTTGTATTGCGCTAGAAAATGCCACTTCTCCCTCCTTATGTGAGGTTGCTGTAGTGATAGACACACTGTTGTTGAAGTACATAACTTGGTCATATTCTGTTTATCTTAATGTTGAAAGTGTGAAGGTTGCTGTTATAGCAAATTCTCTGCAAGCTTTTGCAGTTCTAAATACATGACCCTCTGCTGTCTCTAATGTTGTGCTGCCATTGGCAGACTTTCCATTACATAATGTTGACTCATATTTGTGATATGTGACATTTTTTGCTAAACACTGTCAGGGATAATCTGTCACAGAGAAAACTTTCTGATTATGTGCTGAGATTGTCATCCTTTAGCACAAACATAACTTGTGCCTCAGACAATGCTACTCCTTGTTAAGAAAAGCAGAGTACAGTTCTTTCAGGTAAGAAAAACACAAGAGTATTGTGTTCTTTGAGATTGAAGTGCCTGGGACTAAATTCATTGCCAAGTGATTGCATGGAATCTCATTTGGGAGTAATTTGAGCTTTAAAAAATGTTCATCTCTAGCCCGGGTGATGGGAGTAGTGATAGGCTGAAGAAAGCATGAAGTCTGAAGTGTGACTCTGCAAAATGTTGTCTCAGGCAGGTCCAGCTTTAGAAAAGTGGAGCGGTAGAAAAGGTCTACTCTTACACTGCTCTACTCTTACACTGAAGTCTGCCAGTATTTGGAGATTTAACGAGTCTTTTCTTAAAAAAAAAAAAAAAAAAAAAATGTAATGGTGTGGTAAGAGAAATAGACATAGCTCAGCCAGGGGTTATTGCTACAAGGCAACTGAGAAATGAAAGCCCTTTGAGGAATGGGAACACCCCCCCAAAGCTGTCTGCTTCCAAAGTGATATGCAAAATCCATCCATTCTTAAACACCTGATTTCAGTGGCATAGAATAAGAAGTAGAGGAGAGAAAGGTGTATAAAACAGAGGCAGGGAGAATAAAATGGCAATTCTCTCAGTATTCAAGAACAAGGTCTGTTTCAAATGGACTTTATATAATGTTATAGCAAAGAAGTAACAAGATTGTGTGAGCTGCTGAAGCGTCTGCCACATTGTGGAAAGGAATGAATGTGGAACATAAGGTCGAGAGACTAAATGCACCATCTTCAGGGAAAGAAATTTTCCAGTCTTACGTAGGAGATGACTGTGCTATGAACAGTTGCAATATCAATGAGAAAGGTTTTGCTTCTGTGCAGGGAATTAATGCTTGTCAGAGACAAAATTAAAACCTGATTAATTCAGGCTCACCCACTTTCATTTCTTTCCTCTCTGATTCTACATTTGTCCTCATTCTGTCTGTGCATTCATTCATATATTTCTCTCCCTTCCCACCTCCCCATTGACTCATACTGTCTCTCCCTGCTATTGCTTCCTTTTCATTTTCTCTTCTTTTAGGTTCCCTTCCCACTCACTCCATTTCTCCTCTGCCTGACCCCTCTGCACACCTTTTCCATTGTGTTGAAAAACAGCCAAGAGACAAAGAAAAAAATAAAAGAGCAAGAAAGCAGAGGGAGGTGTGTGTGTGTGTAAAGAGCAGACAGTGCTGGAAGGATGCTCAGCATTGCACTTTCTTCCCATGCTGCACTACAGGTTTCTGAAGGTGCCAGAGGAGTCTGGGTTCCTAAAACCTATTCCTTGCTCCCAGGCTGCAGCACTTGGCAGTGGCTCAGTGAAAGGTAACATCAGAGCTCATTTTCTGAGATTAGTGTCCCTAGAAGCCATCATAAAGAATGGAATAATCCCAAAGTCCAGTGGAAAGCCACCTCTGAGTGACAGACATCTGGCTGTGTGCGGAGCTTACTAATGTGTCAGATCAGTGAGGGCTGAGAGGAGGCTGAGTGGTCTTGGGACTGCAAAAAGGGACATGGGAGCTCTGAGGCCTCTGTGGACTTGCTGCCATGCAGTGCTGACCAAGAGATCACAGCCTCAAGCTTGTTGGGAGCCTGTGTGCAATCAACTACTGTTTCTCAAAGCAGCCACTGCTGGTGTCTCAAGATCAATGGCCAAATGGTATAAATTTTGGTTTAGTGAAACAACAGATTTGTGCCAGAAATGCTTGTTGTAATGTGTGGTCAGTCTGTGACCTGGAGAAAGTACTGCATTCCTGCAGCCCCTGGGGCCAAGAGGCTGCTCCTTTGCAGAGCCTGTGGTGAGAGGGAGCTGAGATGTCACACCTGCTGATGGTGCAGTGCTACACAAGTTTAATTTATTCTATTACTCTTTATACACATTTTCTCCTTTTCTGGCCCTGTTCTTGTTCCTGAAACTGTGAACTGATAAGTAGTTTTTAACAAAGCTTGGTACAGATAGCACTGGTAGTGGATTATTTTTCCTTCACACTGGAAGGGCAGGTGGGAAGTATGCAGGGCAGGTAGCCAGAAATGGCTCATTCTTGTACCCTCTTCTGTCATCCATAACCTCCTGCCAGTTTTTCTCGGTTTATCAATCTACAACCAGCTAATATTTCTCTCTGCAAATTCTTACATAATCGAAGGATTATGAGTAGACGCCCGCAGCCCTTGCCGTTCGGTGTGATTTTCGGGAACGGGAAGTCGGTAACGGTGGGGTTTTTTGGGGGGATTTGCCTCGGGAAGACTTTCCTCGGGTTATGGAGTAACCTCGAAACAAACCAGGGAGGGCATCCCTGCCCTCGCCCAGACCGGCCCCTGACAGGGTCGGTGCCCGGCGGCGCCCGAGCCGGAGGGACTGGACATCCCGGGAGCCGCAGTTACATCAGGAGCGGAGAGGGAAGGGTCCGTGCCGAGGCGGTGGCCGCGGCCCCTTTAAACGCTGCTGCCGGGGCGCGCCGGGCGCCCGCCTCGCTGCTGCCCCCTCCCCGGCTCGCTGCGGTGACAAATCCGCTCCCCGCCCGCCTCCTCCGCCGAGCGCTGCCAGCCGAGCCGGGCGGCGCCGGGAAGCGCTGCCGTGCGGCTCTGCACAGCCCGCCAGCCCCAGCCACAGCGCCCCGACAAGCCCAGCGCCCGGCCAAGCCCCAGCAGGCAGCGGCGAGGGGCGCGATGGAGGCTCCGCGCCTGGCGCACACCATGAGCAGCCCCACGAGCCCCTGCGAGGAGGTGATCAAGAACCTGAGCCTGGAGGCGATTCAGCTCTGCGATAGGGACGGTAAGCCCGGGCTCGGCGCGGCTAATCCCTGCAGACGTAAGATGCTGCTGTCCTCATGGATGCTAATGCAAATTAATCCGCGCGGCGTATGGTCCTTTGTTATCCCCCAAGAATTTGTAGGTGCAATTGTTCCCCACCCCTCCCGCCGTCGCTGCCACCCTCCTGCCACTGAGAACAAAAGAAGAAAGAGAAGGTTGCACCTCGCTGGAGGGAAGGGAGGGAAACCTGCCGCTCCCTGAGCCGTGCCTGGCGTTGCAGTGCGATTACCCCGGGCGAGCCTGCTGCACAGCCCTGCCCCTGCCAGGAATGGACGCTGGGGCTTGTTCTGGGAGAGGCAGCAAAGAGAGCCAGAGCCCGCGCTGCGGAGAGTCCGGAGCTGGGAACGGGCTAGTGGCCCTGGCTTTGTTGCCCGCGGTCTCCAAACTCCCTTGTATTGTAGAGCAATTCCCGTGCTTAACACACACGGGCGGATGTGCCGTCTGTCGTGGGCAAGAGGCCAGACTTGTTGCCTGTCGCTCGTGCGAGCGATGAGGCGGCGAGCGGAGCGAGGCTGGGGCTCGCAAGATGGGGCTCGGGGGGCGGCGGAGAGGGAGATGGTTCAGCACCGCGGACAGCACCGCGCCGGCGGGCCCGGCTGTGCCGAGCTCCGCGCCCTGCCCGCTTTCCCTGTCGCCATCCCTGTCGCCTTCCTTGCCCGCCATCCCTGCCGCGTTCCTGCCGCCTTCCCTGCCCTGCCGCGCCGCGACAGGCGCCCGCACAGCCGCGGGAGACCGCAGTGCCCTGGGGACAGCAGCAGTCCGTCTGTCCGTCCGTGCCCCGGAAGGCTCACCTAGGCCGTCTAACAGATGTAGTTCGATTTTAGAGTTGCAGGCGCTGATATTAGAGTGTGTGTGGAAGCAAGCAGATAAATGTCAGGTGGTGATGAGGGACAGCCAAAACAAGTGTACGTGCTCGAAGCAACACTGACGGCTGGCTGGGGTACAACAGAGTCGTGTCGTTTGTACACAACTACGACTGACAAAACAAAACAGTCACTGACTGTCAAACAGTGAGAAAATATTTTCTTGTAGAGTGGCATATAATTTGTGTTCGTATACCAGATGATTCTTATTCTGCCATTTCACATCGAGTTATTAAAAATTACTTATAATTTTTGGATGCAGTGTGTGCAGAATTTGTTACCTGGTAAATGCACCAAGGAAGGGAGATACTGTATCAATGACTGGTACGGTTGAATTCATGAAACTATATCCTTGTCGTGAGTGTATTTTTGGAGCATAACTGTTGAAGGTGATGGTTATAGAAGGACTCAGACCATTTTTCTCTGTTACTTTTTGCAAATTATGATTAAATACTTCACCTTTTTTGACCTAGGCAGACTTAAGGTTTGAAAAACTGAATTTTTGGAAGGTCTCCATTTTTCTTGAAACATTAAAGAAAATGACAAGGTATTGAAAACTCTTGGTTATTATTTTTAGAGCTACATCAGAATTCTTTGTTTGTTTGTTTGTTTGAATGAAGATATAATATGCACTTCTATCCACTCATGCCTAACCCCCTGCCACAGGAAACTGGACTATGTTTATAGTAGTGGAGATTAGACTATTCTTTTGTTGAAACACTTTTTCACATATCTCTCTTTATGAATACTAGGGATAAATAGATAAATTATGCAATCCTTCATATTTGTGTACCCTAAGTAAGTGTAGTGAAGTACTCTATTGTAACCATGGCAAACTGTATTTGGTTCAACCTGCTATAGTTAAGGACTGCTTGATTTCTAGGGAATAATATAATACAGACAAGCAAATGGAAAACCATAGTATTTTTAGGTTTAGCTTCTTTTTGATTAGGCTTCAGTGGAAAACAAGAACTTTTCTGTAGAGGTGTCTTTGAAAACTAACCCTCATGAGGCAGTTGCCATCACGCAGGGTCGTTACTTCCTCAGTACATGGCTGAGTTTCCAAAGGAGGCACCTACCTTGGGAATGTGAGAGGCAGCTCTGTGCCTCAGCTGGCACCTGAAAGTACTTCAGCATTTCCTACAGGTGGCACTTCTGTATCAAAAAGCTTGTTTTAATGGGAACACAGAAACAAGGAAGGAAAACTTAAAGCTTTAATCCTTCTAGATAAGTGTACAAATGTATATGAAATGCATTTAGATCTCTGGTTGTGTACATGGGTATGTTTATATTATAAACACTTGCAATTTATTTTAGGATGTCTTTGTTGTAAAAGATGAAGTTCTTAAGGTGATTGATTAACTGTAGTGATGCCAAAGTTTTGTGATAAATATCCATATATCATCTATAGTGAATTTAAAATATGCTAGATTTTCATGTTCTGGAAAATGACCTTGGTCTTTAAGCTGTAGTAACTGTAAAGGCAACCAGTGAAATTGTAACATTACACATCCAACCATGAAAAATTCTGCAACGCACTTAGTTTGGAATTGCAAGCAGTGCTGCAGTATAAATATATGCAATAATGGAAAATTCAAGTAGATAGCAATATATTATTCCTGTTTTCTAAGGTGAGAGAATTAGTATTAAGACATTTTGTATTCAGAAAACTGGGTTATTGCTCATGTAGGGGTATATGCAGGAGCCATAAACGCAGAAACTGGAGTGAGCAATTAATATCACAACAGTCCATCTATTTTTAGATTTTTTCAGTGTTGTTCTTGTAAGCATTGTTATGTCTCTCTTAATGAATCAAGATCTTTAAAAACTTACAAATGGTAAACAAAAGATTAGAAATGTATGCGTTTGGGATATTTTTCTTTTTAGATAAAAGCTCCTGATAAGATTTGGTTTAAAGTGAGTGCATTGTTATAAATATTATAAGCTCTTGTTTTCAGTATCCTTTCTTATATACAAATGTATCTTACAGTATTTGTTCTTATTCGTTTAGAGGGGTCTAATAACACGGCTCAGTATTAGTCTGTTGTGCAGTCTAAAATGTAGTTTCTTAGAACTCTCCTGAACTCACTCCATGTGTAGGAAAAAGTGTAACATTTGTTATATTCCTTTGCTATATTTGAACAGTGTAGCCATATTTCTGTAAACTTAGGCCAGGAATTAATGTTTAATAAGTGCTGAAAATTTTAGTGACCTTTTTTATAAAATTTGTATTAGCCCTACCTGGGGATTAAACCTTTATTAGATGGATGGATGCCCTTTGTGTCATGAGCAGACCATTTCTGATGAATTCAATTAATGAATTGAAAAAAAGAGCTAACCTCAGAAAATCATAAGCCTTGTTAAAAAAACTGTGCTTTTCACAGGCTTGGTAGAACAGCCTTAGTTAGATGTCAGGAGCTGAACTTCTGAAGCTCCACGTTGTGGTTGTGCCGTGCTCCCCCTAGAGATGATGTGCTTTGGCTGCCGGGGTCCTGCCCTGGAGACAGCAGTGACGATGGCACCCACTTCCTGTGCTCCTGCAGCTGGAATAGACAGACGGAAAGCAGAAGACACCTGTCAAAATACAGAAAGAAGAGCAGAGAAACAATCCTTCAAAGAGGATATTGGAATCTGAGAAACCCAGGCTAGGGAGTGGGGCAAGAAAACTGGACCCAAAGGTGCTGATAGACTGCAGCAGGGGCTGGTCAAGAGTGGAAGAACAGGAAACGTTTACAAGATGGGGATTAGATTAAATGGGAAGACAAAAGTAGGCAAAATAACCCTGAAGGAGAACAAGAAAAGAAGATGAATGAGCAAAGAGACAATCCAAATTCAGGCAGTATGCCCAGGAAAGTAAAACTAGAGGAAAAGTTGAGGGAAGTGTTCACCCAGATAAGATTAATTTGAAAAATGAGGATTGGGAGCCTGAGAAAAGTAAACCTGAAGAACTGTGTGCAAAGAAGAGACAAAAAGTACAAGAATGCAGAGGGGGAAAGTGGACAATTTGGACCACAGAGCTGAGGAGTAAAGAATGCAACTAGGATTTGTTGAGCAATGAGAGTGGGACTGAAGGGACAGCCTTAGGAATGAAGAACGACAGGGCTTTTGAAGTGTAACTGGAGAGTAGTAGATGGAGTGGGACAGGATCACGTTCAAGGGACAGGGCAGAAGAGGCCATGTTTTGGTGTGACTGCCAGGGAAAGGTCACTGGTATCAGCACATGCCATCGTCCAAAGTCACTCATGATGCCCCCAGGACACCAAATTGTCCTTGTTCAGCAAAGCAGTGGTACCGTGATATTAGGGCTCCAGTGGCGATACTGAGAGTCAACACCTGTGCTGACTTCAGTGGGAGCAGGACTTTGAAAATACAAAGCACAGCCCTAAGTGCTTCGAGAAGAGAAATGTTAACCACCTTAAATAGGCACTGCAAGTTAGAAACCATATTTTAACTTCTCTGTGCATCAGTTTTCCATATGTAAAATGGAAGCAGTATTACTGCCTCTCCTTACAGAGATGTTTTCAAAATAAACTGATGAATGTTTGTTAAGCAGCCAGACACTGTAGTAGCCTGGAAAACCCATGAGGTGCATGGAAAAAACCCATGGTGAAACTCATAATTTTGTCTCAGAGCAGAGTATGAATAATGTGTTGCAAATAAGTCCTGGGACTACGCACTGAACAACAGCAAATAGCTGTTACAAGAAAAATAGTTCATTATGTATGCACTATTCATTATGTATGCTGAATGAGTCTGGATTTATGTGGAAAAATTAGTATGTAATCATGCAGTTAAAGACTATATAGTAATCTGAACAAAGGTTGTTCAAATCTGCTTCATTCTGGTATTTTCTAACTATTGATGGCTTAAACTATACAATCTCTCTAAAGTGCTTTTACAGGTTTTTCTGTCTTCACATCATACATTTGAAGATAGCAGTTGGGCATCAGGATCAGAGCTGGAATTGATGTCTTGGCCAATTTCAATCAATTTCATCACCTTTCAAATACTTGGCAGCTTCAAAACTATTTAGTCTAACAAGTTTGTATAAAATCATTGCATCATACAAGCTAGGATGTCATTTCTGTTTTATGTAAACAACTTGCATCTTTGGCTTTCCATGTCATTTAAGCATGTCTCATGTTTTCTAATTTATTTCAAAAGTTTATTATTATGCTGGATTTATTGGAGCATTCAGAAAGATTTTTCTCGAGTTCATTAACTGGGGTTTACATGGTCATATTGTGTACACATTTGCCTTTCAAACCGAAGGGATGAGATGGCATCATCCAGTCTCTGGATGCATTCTTCAAATCCTATTTTTGGCATTATGGAGCAGTATTACTGATATTTCTGAAATGTTATCTTGTACATCTGAGCAATGGGGAAAATTGAATGTCGAGGTAGACTCCCACATGAAGAACAACAGAGATCCAAATTCACAGTAATTCTTAGTGTCCTGAATGGTTGTTTTTGTATAGTTGTTTGGTTTTGGGTTTTGGTTTTGTTTTTTGGTGCTTTGTTTCATTTTTTTTTAACTATGAGACTTATGAGCACAGGAATATAAAATGTGTATTTTTCTATCTAGCATAATGGAGAGGTGCTTGTATCTGTGATATTTTGTTAGGACAAAAAATTCAGACTTATGTTTACTGTTGTTTTTATTCTTTAGCTGCAAATCTCTTCAAAATGCCAAGTGCATCACTTTTCTAGGGTTTAAAGGGTGGAATGGTCAACCAAGAAATTTATTTCTTCCATAACATTATGTCTAACCTGGCAGAACTTGAAAAGAGTGATGATTAGGGGTTTTTTGTTTGGTTGGCTTTTTTGTGACAAGCAATAATGCTGCTTCAGGTAGGAGCTAAAATCTATTGTGTCACTTCAAAAGCTCCCTTGTTGCAAAGAAAAATACTTATTGTGGTGTTACATTTACATTCTTGCCAGAGACAGAGATTTCGCATATGATATTCCTTACTGTTAGAACACAGAAAAATACAAAATGGAGCCAAGCAACAAGTCTTCCATAAATGATCTTTAGAATTGTGGAAGAGAAGAAAACCAGTGATTTGCCTCTGTCTTTCTCTTCAGCTCACCATTGCAAGTATTTTATCCTGTCTTGTTTTATATCAAAAGCAATGGTGTCACTAACTAGAAAGGTTTTGCTGGAAACTGGCTTGTCAACATCCCAGTGTCAAGAAATGTAGTCATCCACATTATTCTTCTATATTCATTAATTTTTAGAGTTATTTTCCCTCCTTCCTTCTCATCTTCTTTTAGAGCTGTCTGACACTCATCTCATAATTGACTATGAGCTATTTTGTCTGGCAGTGACCAAGTTATATATTATCAGCTATTTAAATCTTGCCTGGTATTCTATTTGTGCCCCTTTTCATTCAATAATTTTTCACTGAAACTCTACTAGATCCTTTATAAAGTAACTCAAATGTTTGATGTGTAATAATGCTAGATTCACCTACAGAAGCACCAGTCTCTCCCAGTGCTATTGGCTGATATTACTAGGTTAAAACTCAAATATATGATGATGGTTTTGTAGTTAATTTCTACTCAGTATTATAATTAAAACATTTTATTCATCACTGTTCCTTATGTATGTCGCTTCTTCTTTGTCTTTGTTTCAGATTATAGTTCCCAGATGAATTCTTTTATTTATTCTCTAACAGAATCCATTTTAGCACTTCCAGCCTATGCTTCTCCTGCAGCTCCTTCTATTTTAATGTTGTCTGCAATACATAAACGTGATCTCTCTTTACAAGTCATTTATAAAGACACTTACATAGCCTGGGACTAGCCACAGGCTCTATGGTAACCCAGTGGGCATCTGAACTCCTTATCTGTTTTGCTATATGTCAGTCTTCCCTCTGCCAGCCATTGTTCAGTCCTGCAGATCAATAGGTCTCTATAAGTAAAATGGCAGGAGGAGTCATTTAGAGAAGAAAAATTCTGCCCCCAGCACTCGAGAAGCAGGAATGCCAAGCCAACTCCTTACTTAAAATTTCGTATATCTTATGCATATCTCAAAGACAAAGGCTTTTATTGCATTTTATTTTTGTATTGTTTTTACTGAGGAAGAGTTGAGCCATTATTATCCTCTTTACTCATTCATCTTCCATCTTAAACTAGACTTTTCTGTTTTACTAGCAATTTCCTTCTCAGCCTACTAATCTGGTGGCTCTACCATGTCTACTAAGCAGTGTTTTGAGTTCATGTCCCCACATTTCTGCTGCAGTCATGCCTGCAGAATCTAGATCAGAGTATGCCCCCAAGGCCACTTCAGCTTTTATAACAGCTTTCCAGTGAGGTTCCTGGTCCTTTAACCTTCTGGAACCAAGACAATATTCCTTTTGTCATGTAAGGTGTGTTCAAGGAGTGACTCTGTCACATTCTTGTATAGAGTTCTCTAGTATTTCATCATTCATTTTGGAATGGGTTCCAGTTAGGTATTGTTGTGTTCAGCTGTCTCTAAAATGGCTCCCTTGACTTTTCATTCTGGGACTTCTCTGCTTCATTAGTTTTCCACGTTTCCCCCCAAAATCTAGAAAGATCTCCCCTGTTACCCATTCCTTGTAATTCTGTCCACCTTTTATCATACATGGCCTCTAAATGGCCGGTTTGGAGCCCCAGCTTTTCTGAATAAGGCAGTTTTCACTTCCCTTTGTGCAGCTGAAGTAGTGCCAGTATTTTAACCACAATTGAGAAGGTGATCTTTGAAAGTTGTTTTAAAGATCAAAAAAGGTCCTGGTTTTGGCAGTCTGGGTTTATTTTTCTCCATCCACTTGGTACAGTAGGTACACCTTCCGAGCTGCAAGCATGCCTGGCCTTTTGTGCTTTTTGGGGCCTGGAAAGCTATATTTAATTCTGGCTGAGCACAGCCCACAGTCAAACACTGTGTCTTCTCTTCTCTTTTGACAGACGTTTTAAGTGTTTTGCTCACAGGCTACCTTCTCCAAAAATTTGCACACGTCTGAAAAATTAGTACTAACATTTCCAATACATGATATGTCTATAAAATATGCCAGTGCTATAGGAAGGTATGAACAAGTACAATGTTTCTGGTGTTGGAACTAAAGGAAGCTCTACTCTGGGATCACCTCCTGTGGTTTCCTTATTAAGTTTTGTCATACATCCTTTATTTGACCTTGAAAATAATTCCTTCAGCACAGAAGGTTTGGTTAGAATTCATTGTAGTTACAGAAATTACAGAATATTCTGAGTTGATATGTTTGTAAATGGATCCGTTTTCACTGTGATGTTTGTAGTTGAATCATTAGTCAATTTTATTCGGTTTTCAGAGTGTTCTTGTTTTATTTATGCTTGAATGAACAAGGTGTTTTGTGTGAATGTTTTCAAAAGCAACAATTAGCCGCACTGTTTTTATAACCTACAGCAGTTTCTCTGACCATTGACAGTTCTTGCTGCTGCCAAAAAGGGGAAACCTTAAAACTAATTTGGTGGTGTTCTTTCGTTCCTGCAGAGCAACAGAAAGTATTGTCCGAGGTGCACTCTTTCTTAGTCCCAAGTATGGAGTGATGTCTGGAGTTTATTTCCACAATGTTGGACAAAGTCAGACACAGCTGGCGTCTCTAGGAGAAGCACAGTTTGAAGAATTCCTAATTACTAAGCTTTCTATATTCCTGCACTGTTGTTGGGAGAATCCTTCAGTTTGCAATCCTCAGAAGCATCCCATATATTTGTTCCTTGAGCTGTTCCACTGGCTTCAGTAAGACATTGTGTAAAAACCAATTTGCATTCATAATGTGGCATGATTGAGATCTTACAACTACTGTATTTTCCTAGCTTTTGGTGTGTGTGTTCTATCTCATTTGATACAGATAAGCACCTAATTTGGAATTTTTCTAAGTTCAATCTGTCTTTAGTTTGGGACTAGAAATAACATTTTCAAAAGATTGTTCTGGGTGATTTTTCAGTGTTCATTTCTATTTGTACTCATAGTTGAAGACATTTGAACTTCAAAATGAGCAGTTACAAGACTCTTTAAATCTTGGCCAGCTGTAAGTACTAGTGTACAAGTATCCATGGAGTGATTCATGCTGTGTTGTTGCCCATTTTAATCCAATTTATGTAAAGGGAAATTATATGTGACTTTATATAAAGGAAGGGATAAAATTAAGAACAGGGTGTGCAGCAGATTGTACTTTAATGCTACTAAGGTCCATCTGATGACATAAAGTAATATGCACTTACAATGTTTGATGGAATTTGTGCTAGTAATTTAGTATGAATGTTGGGAAGTAAACATGTGGCTTCTGATTAATTTCTAACCTTTACACTTTCAGTGTAATTTCAAGACATATCTCTAATCAGAGGAACCAAAAATCCCCTGTCTTCTCACTGAATCCATTATATCACAGAGTTTTGTCCCTCTTATGTGGAACATACTGGAATTCTAGCCAGTGTTAGCTGTGCTCTGATGACACACCTACCACCTTACCCTTCACAAAAGGACAGATTTGAGCAGTAGGAGTTCACATGTCATTTTATGTGATTGTATCGCCTCTGCCCGTGTAACTTTCTCTTCCCTCCCAGATGGAGGCACTGGAAACTGCAGATACATTTCTTTGTTTCCTCTATCTGTGAACTGCTTTGTACCATGTTTGGAACCTCAGCCCATTGAGTTTGTCGCTTCTGTACTTTGCTTTGTCACTCTGTTTAGGTAGCATGGAGTTCTTAAATAATATCTGATGTACAGGAATCTGAGTACAGCAGCATCTCTAGAGCATGAGAGTTTAATTTCAGGTTTTGTGACACATCAGGTAGGCAGATGCCACAGCATGACCTCTGTGGTAGTTCAGTACCATGTGCTTTCTCATAGCTGTACAAGTGCAGGGAAGACAGAATCAGAACCTATATGTGGAAAAAAATAGTGATTATCCTTCTTCTATTTTTGTATATTGTGTAATGCTCAGCTATTTTCTGGGATACTTCCTTGAGCAAACCATCAGGTAAGCCCCTCAGCCAACCCCCGGGGCTGCCAGCCCTGGTGCAAGTGTGCAGTGCTTGAGGTGGAAGCCACACAGTGAAAACAAATTCTTCAGTTCTGTTTCTCAACCCAAAGTATGGAAAACTAATCTAAATATGAATTCTTTTTAAGTAACATACTGGAGGGGACTTGTTTGGTGCAGTGAATTTGTAGAAGGTTGTTCAGCTATTCCTCTATAGCTAAAGAATTTTTGTCTTGCCACAATCTTGACAGGTCACCTGTTGCAATCCAATGGCTATTTGATACCCTGCATGATAAGGCGACAGAAAACTTTGTAATGGAAACTACTGAAAGTGTCCAACTGAGCTGTGCTTTTTAAAAATAATAATTCTGAAAGTATTGAGTACTGTGGATTTCATGGTTCAGAATAGTTTTAGGTTTCTTTTAACTTAATTGCATCCAAAACTTCTCTTTGAGTTTTCTCCTCCTCGTTAGACAGCCTTAATTAGATAACGTACATGAGAGGCCTGTTACAAATTCCATCAGGACAGGAACAAGTCAAGACTTCTAGTAGCCCCTCACAGTCTATATGCTATACTGTGTCTGAGTGAGGGGTGAATTCCAGCGTGGTGAAAACTCTCCTGAGAGATTTTGACTACAGTATTCATAACTGTGTCATTTTTACATTCTAATAACTGTGAAAACTTAAACTCATTGTAGCCTTCCTCTTGATGAGGGAGTATTGAACAGGATCCTTTCTCATTTCTGCATGCTTGCCTACCTCAGTGAAACTTGCAGCAACCTAAGTTTCTATGAACTCTCTGTTCTTCTGAGAGATTCAAAAGTTAGTAAGTCAACCAGTGGCAGACCTACATCTTAAGACCTTGACAATATTTGGTTGCCCGAGGAAACCAGCTAAAAGAGAACAACTCCAGCACAAAAGGCCTCTCAAAACCCCCATATCCTTTATTTGTCAGGGCCTTAAAGAAAGTCTGAAACCTGCATCCAATTTAAATGTAAAAAAAAAAAAAAAAGAAAAGAAAAAAAATGTTACAAAGTAGAATTTTTTGAACTATTGTGAATAGGTAATACATTTCAAATCACAGTTAAAAAGAACAAACTGGTGTAAGTCTGAGCCAAATCCCATTCCTTACAAGAGATCTGTGTGAAAAGCATGCAGCAATTACCAGCGCGCTGAAGTAGAGAAATGCTCATTCATGCTGCAGACTGCCAGGGTATGCAGGGAGTTACAAAAGCCCACTCATGCTGAGCACCCTACTTTCTCAAGGAAAGTTAAACTCTGTTCCCCAGCCTTGAATTCTCTTTGCTGTCCTTCAAGTGACGAGTTTTGCCTTTCTGTCTGGGCTTCCCTTTGTTGAAAGGAAGAGGGGTTTAAATGAAAATACCCTTGTGTGATCAAGGCAGATGCAGTTTTCAGGCAAGCTGGCAGGTCGCATCAAAGCTCATGTGAATACAGGGCTGCCTCTTCTTGCTAGGTTTGAACTCACATGACCTAACTTGACGTAGAGAACACATTTTTGGTTGTGATAATGGCACAATTGCAAAAATGGCACAAGTTGCTGCCAGCCAAGGCAGAATGAGGTAAACCAGTATGAGCGTGAGGTTCATAGTAACAAACAGAAATGGAAGTGTGTGTTTCTCTCTTTTGTTCAGTGACATGCAAAAGCACAAATCATGAGAGGCCACTCTAATGTATAGTTAAGGCCTTCTCTAATATGCAGTTAATAGTAAAAGCCGTACAAAATTAAAGGCAATGCCTTGCCTGAGTTACACTGTTAGATGAAGAGCAGTGGAACAATTAGGCCAGTGACCCAGAGCAGTGTAACTAGGATTGGAATCTGGCCCCAAGCAACTTGTCTGGGGTCATGCAGTCAGTGCCTTCATTTATGGGATCTGTTTTTCTTTGTTGTTAGTCTTGGAGACATAGGCAATTCCACAGTCTCAGAGGCAGCTGTACTACTTATTCACCAGAAGAGAAAAACTTCATGCCATAAGAAGCTCCACATACCTTCTTGCTTCAAAATCTGCCTCTTTAGTAATCAGCAGCATGGGAGTCTGCTGAAAAATGTAATTTCCAGCAAAACTACACTGAAATAGGATCCTTCCAAAAGTACACCTCAAAATAGGTCTGAGTACAGTCTGAAGGATGGTCAGCATTTCATAAGGATGCAGTGAGATCAGGTAACTCAGGCATCTGCTAAATGAATGAAGTACATGTCATAGATTGTTCTGCTTTTATAGTAGTCTTTCTGATGTAGTTATTCCCTTCCAAAATCTGGAATTCTGTATAACTGAAGACATGCAATACACAAAAATTCTAGTGGATGTCAGTGGCTATAAAGTTCATTTTAGTTTTTTAATAGCATTTAAATTAATCTGGAAGATGGTTTAGAGCCTTTTACATCCCTTGTTACCTTCTTTCCCCTTCAGAGAATGCACATTTTAATTAAAATTTGGTTTTCAAATGTATCTTGTAGCCAATACATGCTGCGAAGTGCCACTATGTGCTGCAAGCCTGCTGTGCTGAACAAAATGGGAGAATTTAATTAGTAGTAAATGCTGTGGTGGTTTAGTGTTCGTGGTCTACAGTAACGTCCTGTTTGATTTCCAGGAGACAGAATTGCCCTTCCCTGGCTCTGGTGTTTGGAGCCATGGAAACCAGTGGTGTGCCATTAGGAGCTGTAGTGCAGCTGTAGCTTTTTTCCACCCTGCAATTCTTATTCCACAGAACGTTGCAGAGAAACTTGTTTAACTTCAATGTGGTAAGGTACAGTAAAAAAATAAAGCCACATCTTTAGTATAAGCAGTCTGAGAACTTTAGTGTGTTGGTATGAGTTGTTTTGCTCATGTGGGTCACTCAGACAGGATGAGGAGCAAGATGGTGATGTTTGGTGGTGGCCTTTGCATTCAGTCTCAGCTTATCTGGCGAAGTCATGAAATTCATGGGTCATAAAAGGAGATCCCACCACTTCTCAGCTCTGTCCCACAAGGATTTGGTCAGTCCTTAGAGCATGGTTGGATCAGTAGATCTGCATATCTTAGATAAAGGGAAGAGCAGGCATGATAGCATGTATGTCAATTCAATCTAGGCTAGGTGGTTTTTTAGTCTTACGGTTTTCCTGGTCCTTAGTGAAGAAATGTGTACCTGCATGATTATTCACAATCTTTCAGTTGCATATTTCCATGTCAATGTGAAATTCCTCCTTATTCATATTTTCTCCATATATTTTTAACTCCATGAAAATTAAATTGTGTGCATATGTGTGTGTTTAGCTTTGCCTTTCACTGAGTTAATACTCCTCACTAGTGTGTTATAGTGGCCTAGCCTTGTGGAACACCAAGTACTCTATCAAAGCATAGAGACATCCAGTTTTCATTAAAATATTCCTCCAAAAAGTATCATAAGGAGTAAAGGGGACTCTAAAAATGTTATTGTATCCACAGAGATTTGCATCTCTTTCCGTGTTAGCACTCAATCTAGGGGTTTGGCTGCTATTGACAGTCTGGAAATGTGGTTTAGTTTTGAATGGGCAAGGTATAAATATTAAATACTTCCAAGATGTCAGGATACCAAATAAAAATTAAATCTTAGTAAAATAATAAGGTTAGCCATGTCAATTTAACCATTGATCAGGCTTACAGTCAGATTTTGTATTATAGTTTGGGTTTATGAAACTTGTGTACATAGTTGTAGTCACATTTTCAGAAGATCTTGAGTCATTTAGTTTAAATCCTGTTGCTTTCAGTAAGACTCTTCTAAATCATTTAGGTACTTCTGAAGATATTACTAAATGTTACTTAAATTTTTGATTCAAGTAAGGATAGGTCAAAAACCAAAGGAAAATTGTCACTAATTTGAATCAGTTGGCTGATAACGGCACAGCTCAACTTACACTGATACATCTGAATTTTCTGTATGGTAGTAGCAAGAGAGGAAACAGTTATTTTGATGAATTAGTTTAATGATGCGATTAAATGCATTATTTATTTTAATTAAAATTAATTACAGTTATTAAATAATTTAGTTATAATTGCAATTAGCTAGTTATAAATTCATCCACGTTCAAACTTAAATGGTCCTGAGGTGTTTGATCCTATTGGTGCTTTCAGAAAAAAAAATGTTGTGGAGATAAGTGCTAGACTCTGATGTATTTGACACAGAAACTCAGAGAAATCATTCTTTAAAAGTTTATCCCTTTTAAAGTATTGATCCAAAGGATATTTCTGAGTCTGTGACATGTCGATTTCTTTGCTATAGAGTTCAGAAATTGCCCGCAGTGTAAAACATTCTCTTCCCCCCGTGTTCTTTTTATTGTTGATCTTTGGCAGGAATCTTACAAATTATCAGAGGTTGCTGGTGCATCATGAGAATCAGTAGAATTGACAAATGTAATTTAGGAAATAATTACAAAGGGTAACTTCAGCTCACTCTTAACTTCTGTGACCTCCCTCTCTAGGCTCTGAAAAGAGTTGTATTCCTCCAGGGCAAAGTTAAATGTGAGAGCGAACTGCAGGTACTCAGATTATCCCATCTAGCAAACTGCCTTTCTTCACTGAATGGAAAGTGAGCCTGAGGAGACTCACTCCCCAAGGCAGGTTGTTTTTGTTAGTATTTTCTTCTTTCTTTGGCATTGTAAAAGTATTAATGGTTTTCACAGCAGTACATCACATCAAAATTGAGCAAGAGTATCATTGCGAGTCACAGGCATAAAATCTTTTGGACTGCAGCATTTGGTTTTGAATTAGAGGATGCTTTTTTTTTTTTTTTTAAATATCAGATTTATTCCAGCTATAATTACACAGACAACCATGGTCATATTGCAGGAGTGAATGTTGCCCTTGGATGGTGTGGGTTTTGAGGGTTTTTGTTTAGTTTGGTTTGGGGTTTTGGGGTGTGTTTTTGTTTTATTTTATTTTTTGGTTACTGTTCCTACTTTCATATTTAGGAAATATTTGGAGTTCGTTATCTTTAACTTAGAAGGAGAACATATGTACCAACAAATCCACTCTTGAGAATTAAGTGTCTATGCCAAAATTTATATGCCACAGAAATGCTACAATTTAATTTCTGTGTACTAGTACAGTAGCTTTCTCTGTAAAGATATATTTAGTTTCCTGATGAACATAATGTTACATTCAGTGCTCACCGAGAGAATGACTGAGCTGTGAACCAAACCCCTACAATTCTGATAACACAATTGTATTCCAAAATACACCCGGGTAACTCTACTTGCTGCCACTGCTGTCAGGTGTGCCACTTTTTCCTTGTAGTGTGAGAGGAAAACACACAGCTGAGAAAACCAACCCCCTGAAGTCCCATCTGATTTTGTGCAAGGCCAAACAAGCATCGCAATTGGGTGTTCAAGCCACTGGCACAACTTGCAGCCCATTCTGGATGCTTCTCCGTGGCCATGCACTGTCCGGCAGCTACTGCACCTCCAGCCAGGCAGCAGTGGAGCCTCTGAGCCATCTCGGTGACAGGAGAGGCTCTTTGTAGGACAGGTCTCAGTCCCTGAGCTGAGAAATGAGGCTGGGAGGGAGCGGGATGCTGCTCCCTGGGAACTAAGAGCCTGCACATTTCTCCCTGTCAGTGGCAGGATTGAGATACTGGGCTGCTCCTGACTTTAATCATGGGACCACTTGTAGAGTACATTCATCCTCTGTGTGAGACGGAGGAAGAATCGAGTCCTTTGTAAGAGACAGACAAATTCTTCAGTACAGAAATGATCTAGAGATTCCTCAGTGCTTTATGTATGTAGGCTCTTTGGGGTGCACTCTCTGCTGAAGAAGATGGCTGTGCTAGAGGCATGATTGTGCTCCCAGAATCTGGTCGTGTTCTCTTTGTTTTGCAATGTGAAATATTCCTCCTGAAGTCAATGTCATAGATTAGTGGGAAACAGCTAAATTAAGCTCCGAGTTAAAACCAAGTAACAAGAGCATTTTAATGTTTATGAACATTTCAAAAACACTCATTAAATACAGATATACATATTATAGTTAACTAATGCTTTATTTCTGGAAATATTTTTTAAAATGTTGGACAGAGGACACATTTCTTACAAGAAAATGCACAAAAGTAGTATCAGATAAGGGGAGCAAATAAGGAGAAGATTTAGAGGGGTTTATCCCTCTAACAGGATTTCTAGGGTCAGACATCCTCTTTATCTAATTTAGCAATTGGTTTTAAAAGTGTGTTTATTTATAAAATATTCTTAACTATGCTTATATAAATATCAAAATCTGTATTGAGACATAGTTTATGAGAATTCTGAGGGAGAGGAGAGAGAAACATTTCAGAGTCTTAGTCTCTTCACTCATTTTTGTAAATGAAAGAAGCATGAATAAAGCATAACTATTCTTTTGTGGCTACGGATAGCAAGTTGGACTTGAAAATAAAATAGCTGTCCTGAAGTAGTGCCACTTACATGGCTTAACAAATAACAGCCTTGATTTGATAATTTTTTGAATGCTGTTGTATTTGCATTTCCTCTCTGTGGTTTCATTGTCTCTTTGGATGAGGTGGTGCAGTGAAGATTGAAATTCTTGATATTCAGGTTAATTATTTGCTTGGTAGGGACATATTGTCTTGGCTCTGTAAAACAATTTTACATATCTAGCAGTTGGAGAGGAACCCCTTCATTCCCAAGCTCAGGAGAAAAATATGGTACTGTCTTTTTGCTTAGTTAAATTTCAAATATGCAGGTAATACATAATTTCCTCGTGCTTCCCTGTCACTTTTGATGGTTACACAGAACAAAGTTTTCTCCCTCCTATTGAATTTTTGAGGAAATTAAATACATTCTCAGTAACTTGGAGAATTCAATCTCTATTACAGCTAGTGTATAGCAGATTTCTACAATTACAAGCATATTATTTTACCTTTATAGATCTGATATATAACCTATCAGCTGAAATATCAAGAAATGGAAAGGTAGAAATTTTTCTGTTTGAAAAAGTGTAACGATATCTCCATTCATTTTAAGCAAATTACTGTTTGTAAACGAGCTGTTCTCAGTTGTTAGTATCTGTATCCAGTAACAGGATTTCTTGTGTCATGGTACCCATGAGCTCTTATGAAGTTGATCCCCTCTCATCAGACATCCTGATTCAAAACATCATAGTTTATGTCTCTTATTGTATTGAAGATCTTCACTTGAGTCAAGCATTTTTTGATTTCCCTAGTATGTTCATTTCAAGATTCAAACATGGACAAATTTTGAAAAAAATATGATCCATATTATAAAATTTTGTTTGGTTTTTAGTGTGTTTTTGGCAAGTGGTGTTGGTATCTGTGTATAGTGCTAACCTGATTTTTTGTGGTCTCAAAAGAGAGATGTATCTTTTGATTTTCAGATATCTTCCCAGAATATATTACAGATCCAGCATTAGCTTTTAATTTTGTGCTATGTGGGTATAGTCTCACCTTGGTTATTTCTGGCTCATGAACCTGAGCCACACTTCCCTTGTCAAATTCCTAGGTTTTCATGGAGCTGACAGCTCACAGAAGTAACTGCAGGAGTTAATATCTTGTGTGTCTTCCTAGAGACTGTACAGTGCAGCACTTCATGCCCTCTCTTGTGTGTGACAGCAGCTAGAGGAGTGAACCAGATGAGTGAAATTACATCAGTCTAGGAGAATATTGTGGTGACATACAAGTGGTATGGCAGTGGTTCCACTGACTTACCTCCCAGTTGCTGGCTGTGGGATATCAACAGGGCTTCCCTGTCCATTTGTCTTTCCCAGTTCATTCAGTAGCTTCTGGATGTCTTACATGCCAGGAAAAATTGCAGCAACCTAGAGGCTGATTTGAGGTGCTTTAGCACAAACACACGGGTTGGATGAATGGAGCAATTACCACTGAATCTGGGGTTTCTTTTTTTGTAGCAAACTTTCAATCCTGGGAAACACGTCAGCGTTAGAGGTTCTTCAGGAGCTTGGCATGTTGTGTCCACTTACCTTTCCTTATTGTGTATGTAGTTCCCCTAAAATATATATTTTGTATCACCTAGCTTTCCATAGCTTTTTTCCCATCACAAATACATTTTTCATTACATAAGCATCGAAAGGTCTTACTTTCTGGAAGTGTCTTGAACTGTTTTCTCTTTCATTGCAGCTAGAGGTAAATTCAGAGAACAGCCAGCCTTCTGACAGAATTTGAGTACAACCCATGAGTTACTTTGTCATTCATCTGCCAAGTTTTAATTGAGCCTTAAATAAGTACCTGGACTATAAGTGGTAGTGACATTTCTGTATTTTCAATTAAATTCTTTGGGAAATATTAGATTCTGTGACTTCTAACATTATGTTTATTTGCAGTCTCTGAATATGTGCATGTCTTCTGGAAAATTAAACTGAGGGTTTTGTATATCACCGTGAAATCAAAGTTTAAGAAACTGCTGGCCCCAAATGCTTAGCTGTCAGCCCCTCAGCTGACAGTGAGGTAGCCAGACTAGTGAGCTCTTTTAACTTCTAGCTGGGAAAGACAGGGTCGTAACTGGAAATAGCTATTGCTAACAAGCCCTCCACTGTTTGTGTTGTGTTTTGTTTTAAGTCTAGACCTTATTGAAAGCAAAGACTTTCATCCTCAGATAAAGAAACTTCTTAATCACAATCATTTCAGATGCAAGGGCAAGCTTGAGATTCACAAAGTACAAACTGACAGCCCCAAATGCCTTAATGTCTTTTACAATTCCTTTGTGTAACATGTTTTCAGAGATCCTTGGTAATGGTGCTGGCAGCTTAGGAGAGGGGTAGTAGTGATTTTGAATGTCTGCTCCAAAAGCATCAGAGGTCCATGTTTCCCACAACATGGCTCTAAAGACACTGAAGATTTATCCCTGAGTGCAAGGGGAGGAGATGATTTGTCTTTGTCCATACAACTGGAGATTGTCCAGTGTGACGCCAAAAGAGGCAAATCTATTTTACACATCTTGAGGGGAGCTCAGAATAGGTTTAAATGAAACTGTAAGTTACACTTCATTAAGCTGATGTAATTTGCATCTTGAGGGACAGAAGGACAAAGCCTTAGCAGGAAACAGCTGACAAGAGATTTCAAAGTAGTGCAAGGAAAAAGCCATTTTGTCTCTTTCTTTTCTGTTGGTTGTTCTCCTGACATATTTTGGGCTCTGTGATGTAAAGCATAATTACATCACTTCAGATATGTGTAACTTTCCACTACTGTTTAGCTATGAATTTGGTTGAGTGATAGTTCAGACAACCCCCCCACACACATTTATTCCAAATTTTGTTTAGATACTTATGTTTTTTCCAGTGTAAAATGAATAAACAAATTTTTTTCCCAGATATTGAATAAATAGTGGAATTGGATGATTCAAAACCCCATAACAGGTGGGATATTAGTGGAGTTACAGGGAAAAGGGTGGGATTTGGTTTGTTGAATGCAAATCTGTGAGTTCTGAATACTTAGAAATTCTGCTGCAGTGTGTGTGGTATAGAGCCTTTGAGCATGAACCTATCTCTTTAACGTTTCTAAATGATAAATTACATTCAAACTGTGGGGAATACAGGTGTGTGTGAAGGGATTCTTTATCTTCATTAAAAAGATAACATACTGATTTCATTGTTAGTGCTTAATAGCAGGAATGTATTTGCCAAGGCAATATCAGAGTCAAAACTTCCATAAGCAAGGTCACAGGAGCCCAGAAATGTATTATTTTATTGGTCTAGTTACAAGAAACATAAAACTCACTTCTGTGAGCTGAAAGTATGCTTAGAGGGTGAATTACAAATCAGCACTTTCAGGATTTCTTTTGTGGATAACATTATCAGTTTGCCTGTGAAATGAAACCCCTACTGTGATGTTCTGCATTTTTAGAAGGAAAAAAAAAAAGATCAAATACTCTAAAATCATAAAAAGTTGGTGATTGTGAATGCTCAGTAATCACCAATCAGGGGTTGTGTTAAGGGTCTTCTCACCATCCTTCAACTGCTACAGATGTCATGGTTCTACTTGTTTTGAGTGATGAGGCAAATTAAAAAAAAAAAAATCCTTTTCTAGATATTTTTGCTGTGGACTTACCAATTTCCAAGTCTTATCTTTTGTTTCCAGTAGTGACAGATGAAAGCTGTGAATGCTTAATGAGAATTTTCTGCCTTTTTTTCCCTATTCAGAGATAATTTATGTAAGTAGAAGATATAATGAGGATACTAAATTAAGTGTGTCTATGTGTATATAAATAAAATTGGTTTGTTACCCATTTGCCAGCATTTTGGCTCAGCTGCAGAAGTATCATAACTGCTTTAAAATTGATTAGACAATTTAACTTGAAATTTAACTCTGGATATGGCAGAGAGAGATAAGCCTGTGAGCATAAAACATTAATCTTGCAGTTCTCCAGCTGATCTCAGTAAAGCTGGCATGTTGTATTTATTCTTGGGCTTTGAAGACATTTAAAGTCTTTTGCTCCCAGTGTTACCTGTGAACATGAGTGGTCTTTGACTTGTTATATGGGTCAAAAATGACTGGGCCTTTTTGCTTGTTCTAGAAATGAACTGGGTGTTTGTTAAAGCAGGGGTGTTTCTGCAGTGCACAGGGATGACATTCGTGGGGGTTTTGGCAGGGGAGGCCAGGTGTGTTTGACTGTCAGCTCTTCATTGTGTTTCTGCCCAAAAGAGACTTGAAAGCAGAGTTTGTCTGCTCCACAGGGACTTCCAGTGCTGAAGCAATGTGAATGTGCAAAATGAAGTTGCCACGTTAACTGGAAGCTGATCTGTTTTAATTTGGTATGAATCTGTTCAGAGCAACATTTCCTATGTTATTTTCAATTTTATTTGTTTTTTCTGTACTGTGATGCTGGAGTTCAGCCTCAGTGAAGTGGCAAAGTGACTAACATCAAAGCAGCCAGTTCTAAGACCTTTTCCACCTATTTTCATATCCATAGCAGCAGTAGCGCTCTTTCAGCTGGAATTTTGGAGTGCTTTAGGGCAATTGTATGCTGGTTTTGAGTAAGTTCAACTGCTGTTTCTGCTTTTAGTAGACATCCTATTTCCTGATGTTGATCCGATCTTTCTACTGATCCTTGAAGTGGACATGCTTTCCAGTATGAAAACCAGTTCAAAATAATCACCAAAGTACAAGCAGAAAAAAGGCAAGGTACAAATATGTTACATCTTTAGTCAGTTTTTGAGCCCCATGACACTTATATTTCACTTAGCACACACCCAAGGTCTCCAGTTTTAACTAGCAGGTAACTTCTAGGCAGCCTTTTTAGGAGACAGCATATTTACTTGGGTTTGTTGGCATTATCAACCCTATTTGAACACCCACTTTAGCAGCAGACAGTATTTTCTCAAACACCTTACTTGCAAATGTAGCCCAAAGTTATCCTTCTGCTGTTGAAAATTCTGCCCGTTATTGCTCATTTTTCATATGAATAGATAACTGTATGTTCTAGTAGTTGTAAAGCTTTTATAGTATTGATCATTTCTTAAGAGTTTTCTGTCATATTCCAGGATGTCTTGGGACAAAACCTTGTTCCTAACATCGAAAAGCATTAGTTTTTGCAGGACCCAGACTGTGAGTTAGAACTTATGCTTTACAACAGAGTGCTGCTTCAGAAATTCTTGGTAGTCTGAATGCTGTCTGGGTTCCCTGCTCTGTAGGCAAAGCTGGTCACCAGCATGTGTGGTTCCCAGGACCTGTCAGAACTAAGAGGGCAAGAGCTTTGCATGCTCTGTCCTTTTTTAACTCCTTCCCATGCAGTGATACATCAATTACTATTTAAAACTCCCCATTGGCCAATACATTGGATCATTGTCCTCCTTATTAACACTGTATGTATCATCAGCTTCCCTATTACTGCCTGTCCTTTCAATGGATTTTGACATTCAAGACTACACAAACATGTATCAAACCCTATATATGCATTACAAGTATCACAGATACTCAAAAGAGATGGGAAATGGGAGTATGGTGATGATTGTGAGGTATTTTATTTTCTCATTTCATATTCTGTTTGCATTTCAAAACCTGTAAAATTATTTTTTTCTGCTTTTGAAGAGCTTTAAACGTTTCAGAGAAGTGTTTATTTTGGATTTTGTTCTATCATCAGAAAAAAAGGATAGTTCAACACTTAGTAATGGAAGTGGTTTCTTTTTCTCAGACTTACATTATTTCTAAAAATTACCTGGAGATTTTCTGCCAGACAATTACTTAAACTATTTATTCACTTTCTAAGGAAAGAAATTAAAAGGCTTGAGAGTGCAGACATCTAAAGAGGTATACCAGATATGGATTCCAAGAATTGTACAGAAAGCTATACCTATGTACAGAAGCACTTCTGTTCTTTGCCATTGCTGTTCTCCAAAATCATTTTTACATCTGTTACTTTTTGCCAGTTACTGTTTTCCACATATCTCCTCAAGCTTAAGCCACTTTGGCTGTTTGTAACATGGCCAAGGCCCTCAGTATCACTTTTGAAGGAAAGAAGTTGCACATCAATGTATTATGGATAAACTTGGCTTGGGTTTCCTGACTGAATGTCTGTTCAGGTCTTTAGTTTTCCAAAGTGCTGGGATCTGAGTCTGTCCAGGTCTGAGAAGCTCAGCAGCAGCACTCCATCTGCTTAAACACAGAGCTTTGTTCTTAGAAGAGTGATCATATGTGGCCTTTTCAGTGTACCTGGCAGAGCTTTCAGTCACTTTTCAGATACAAATTGCTTACAAAAGAAAGCAGTGCTATTTTCTCCCCACTGGCTTTTGGAAATCTCATGTTGGGAAAAGCATTTACCATGTCTTTCATATGAAGAGAAAGCTTTCCATAATGACTGGTATTTCTGAGTCTGTTGCAGTCAGTGCAGCTGTTGAAACTGTCATTGTGTATGGCACAAATAAGGGGGCATTTTGAGCAAGACTCTGCACTATCTGACTCTGACATTACTTGAAAAAGAAAAAAAAAGAAACAATAGGATGTTTGAAGAATAGACAACCTGTTGGATGTAAACGCTTAAAATGTAACAAAAATAGAAAAGTCGTTTCATTTATTCTTGAAATTATCAGTAAAATTACATTATTCAGAATACTAGCTGGAGATGTATGAATGTTGAATCCTCTGTGATTGAATTTCACATATCTATGAGGAGAATTTTGAACAATCAGGCCAACTTTAATATTTCCACATTGAGGTGTTGGAATAATTCTTTGACAGCGTATGTTGAGAGATTGAAATGTTCCTCATGTCTTTCAAGTCAAGTTTTTATTACTGATCAGACACCTGTGTTCAGTTTTTTTGTCAGCTTTTTTGCCAGTTATGATGGAAGTATAGATACCATCTTTTTCTATAATTACATATGACTACAAATAACGCTGACAATGTGTTGCCTCACATTTCTGGAGGAGCTTCCCATCTCCCTCATTTGGCCAGAATTTTAGTTTTCCCCTTTCTTTAGTCTTGTTCTTTTCTTCTTTATTTCTGTCTATTCCTATCTATGTATGATTTTTATATTTGCCTGCTCTGTTTCTTTACTTCTTCCCTGACATCATCTTCTAGATTTCTTTTTCCTTTTTGCCCAGTATTTTTTCTCACATTTCTGCTTTTTTATTGTTTGTTCACTTTTGACTTGGTCTTATGTAAGTTCAAGAACACCTAATGTTTCTGACTTTTAATGTTCATGGAATGCTGAACTATAAGGTTGCCTTGGGAACTAAGGGAGGACCTATATTTAGAACCTGTGATGCTCTTTGGGGTCAATGGTCATT
The DNA here is from genome assembly GCA_013399695.1 of Formicarius rufipectus. Classification (NCBI taxonomy): domain Eukaryota; kingdom Metazoa; phylum Chordata; class Aves; order Passeriformes; family Formicariidae; genus Formicarius; species Formicarius rufipectus. Next base: position 1,417,486 of record VXAU01005259.1, on the reverse strand, counting down.
TGTTCATCTACCACATGCACTTACAGAAATTAGAAAAAACTTTCCAAGAAAACTGCAGAGTCTTAGCTGGGTAAATGGAAAGGATAAAGACCAGAAAATTAAGCTTGTGTGTATGTCCCTTTTGCTGTGGTTCAGTAAATTGATCAATGTTAATTGTTTCATTTCAAAAGAGTACATTTTATATATGTGTGTATACATGCACATATTTACCTTGAAGAGATTGGTTTTGATTTGTGCTTGGAAAATGGTTTAGGATGATGACTTCTATTTGTGTTTGTTTTACTGACAGGTGAATAGGGCCATCATGTTACCTGTGGACATCTCTGGCTTTTTAACTAACCATTGTAGCACCAGATAGCTTCAGATGTTTTGTATTCTCAGCCCGCAGACACACACAGTTGTGATGCCAGACAGTCTGTGCAGCCTGCTCCCCTGTTATTAGTGTTTATTCACCTGAGGAATTGCATCCCTTTCCAATATTTTCCATCCCTGACCTTGAGAGTTACATAATTGTACCCCACAGTTGCTGCTGAGTGTACCACCCATGAGCCTTTGTGAAGAGCTGTTCAGAGGTGTGCTGTGTTGGAACACACAAAACAGTTATCAAATAGGTCCTGAACTGAACAAATCATGTTATTTTCTATGCAGGGAATAAATCACAAGATAGTGGGATTGCAGAGATGGAGGAGCTTCCAGTCCCACACAACATCAAAATAAGTAACATCACATGTGATTCCTTCAAGATTTCTTGGGACATGGATTCTAAGTCCAAGGACCGCATTACTCATTACTTCATTGATCTCAACAAGAAAGAAAACAAGAATTCCAACAAGTTCAAACACAAGGTAATTTTCATTTAAAAATCAAGGCTGAAATACTTGATTTTAAACAGATGACTCTCAGTGTTTTATTCATCTTTCAAAGCCAGGCCAAAGGACACAGGTATTGGGCATCCAGCAAAGGTGGGTTTTGATTAATCTGATGGACCTTTTTTCCCTGCTCAAAATCCCTTCTCTGTCTCCAGCCTGGGTGCATGCACACAAAAATACATTTGTTTCGCAGACAACTGAACATTACCTTTTCTGTTTCATTTGAAAACAGTTTTGGAACCTGTACAATGTATTGCAAGACAGACATTTTTATTCCTGAGTAGTTCTGTGTGGTTGTTTAAACCCCGTATGTATTCTCTGCCTGTCCTTGTTCAGTGACAGACTCCTGAGAGCAACACATGTCACTGCAACAGAAGAGTCACGAATTCTAATGCGCTTCCAGGAAGGCTTCCAGCAATTTTAGTTCGCAGCATTCAGCACTGTGACCTGAATATTCATCTGGCCTCTTTCCTCAAGCCACTGATGCAGGGACACATTGAAGGCATTACAAAATCTGTACTTATCAAATCCAGCAAAATTTGCTTTGACCTCAAAACAGTTGAACTGCTGAGGTGTCTAGAGAAACATGGAATGAGATAGAACGTTAAACAACACAATCATCTGCAAACTTAAAAATTACATTGGCAATATCTCTAAAGGATAAGATTTGCAAAGGCACAAATAACCATCCAGAACAATATAAGGACTGTAATTCTATCAAAACCTAAATTACTATTGGTTTCTAAGCCAGTGGGATAACCAGAAAATACTTTCACCGATTTCTCTGAGGCTTTTTATTGTGAGAGTATTTTTTATGTGATTTCTGTTAATAGCAGGTGTATAACTTTTGTATTTCCTTAGTTGACTTTTTTTTTTTGCAGTTGGAAGTAACATATGCATTAATGCTGAAGTTGCTAGGAACCAGTGTGCAAAACATTACTGAGCCTAATGTTATAATAAGCATTATTATACCCCATTTTTAATTGTAATAGCAAATAAAGCAGGCTATTTTTGTTTTTTTTCCTACTGTTACTGCTTTTGAACTGACAGCATTTGAATTTAAATTCCCATTTTACTCTGCAGGAATAAATAGACCTTCAAATATAAATGCTTACTAGGATGGATTCATTTTAATTTCTTTCATGTTATTATTTTACATGTTTTTTTCATTCATTGCCAAATAGTGTAAAGCTGTAACACTTATTTTTGTGAAAGTTAGAGCCATCCTCGTAGAGCAGACACTATGTGCACTTCAGAATCTTTATCACAGTGATAAGACTTAAGTTAAAATGGAGTTGGGGGAAAGGATATTGTAGTATAATAAAGTTAAGCTGTTAGTTTTGTTTTGTGTTTCTCAGCAATTCTCTAGCTTTTTACTGTAAAGAAATGTTCAGTCAAAGCAGACAGGTAATTGGTTTTGCAAGAAAAGGAGACTAAAGTCTATCAATTAAAATGATAAAAAGTTGAATGTTTTGTCATAGTTAACTTGAAATTTCTTGTCACTAATTCTGTTAGTGATTTGGTAAAGAATTATTTTTTTTTTTGGTTGATTTTCTGGTTGTTTTATTCCCAGGCCTGAATGACAGAAATCCAGAGAGCAGACAGGGTGGGCAAGAGAATAACACAGAATGGATAGTCCAGCAACTCTGTGCCAGAGCACTTACACGTTTGCTTTCATGCATCTTTCGTGCTAAGGAATTTTTAACACACCTTCTAGAATGAACTTCTGTTGCTAATTAAAATGCTCAAATCCAAAATGTGTCACCCAAGTGAGGTTAGAGACAAGCATCCTCCCTCCATCTAAGGCTGGCTGTACCAGTTTCCAGCTGAAGCTCAGCAGCCCAGCTGGGCAGGGAGCTGATCCCTGGCAGCTGCAGCACTGAGGCTCACAGAACCCACCCCTTGGAATGAAGTCCCCACCCATCCATTGACTTCCTAACAAAGCTTTTGTACGAAGGTGAAGGATATCACTGCTTCTTTTCCTAGTAGAGCTTTTTTTGAGTGAGTGAGTCCTACTGCTTAGTTGTCAAAAACAGCATTGGGACTTACTCTTAGGAGTCATCCAACAGTCAGGCTGTGCAAGAAGGCGGCATCTTCAGGGCAGAGAATTCATCCTTACTTAGCTTATAGGTAGGTTAAATCACTCTTTTCAAGTGTCTGTCTCACAGGTGAAAATACTGGAAGGCCAGCTTGTTTTCTAACTTAAATAAGTGACTTGGGATATAGACTTAGCCTGATAGATGCTGTATCTCAAGAAAGGCAGCTGTTTGTTTCTTTGTGTAACAAAGACAGCATCCATTCATTTTTTCAATATTTTTTCTTTTGGCAAATATATAAAGTATATTCAGCATACTTGGGGTGAATGAAGTTTTATTATTCATGACTTTTTTTGTCTTTATTGTTTATTATATTTAACAATTTATTATATTGTTTTATTATTATCATATATGTGAAGGAGGAAGTTTGTGTTGGTAGTAGTATGCAAAGACTAGAATTGTAATAAGATCTTGTCTTTTTTTCAATGCAATTTGCATACCTTCTCTCTTTTGTAAGATACCGAATGGAGATCATTCACATGTAAGAGGAAAAGGGCTCATATATGTAGCAAAACTAGGACTAGAACCTGGGTGTGCTGAGTTCCCCCAATGTGCTCTATAAGCAGACCTGGCCAGAGGAAGGATAAGATGAAATGGGAGAAAGCTGGAAATTGAAAGCTGCCTCTTTTTTGAAAAAGAGATAGGCTGTGTGACTCATATACCTTGCTGCTTAGTTATGCAGAGCTTCCAGGTTGTTCCTAGAAATTATGGCCATGTAGGTACCTTCGGAGTTGCCTGGTGGATTCTGGTGGTGGAGCAGCCATCTGCCACTCCAGAATTCTGGCTGCCCTTTAGCTGGCATATCCTGCTCTGCACTTCTTCTGTGCCTCAGCCAGGAATGATAGCAGAGCACAAGAGTAATGAAAGGAAGAAATTGAGACTCCCCAGAGGAATTTCAGTGTGAACATTTGAACATTTTCTCCTGAGGTCAGTATAGTGACCTTAAAAAAAATGGTGTTTGCTTAGAAAAACAACAGATTAGAGTTATGAAAAGCATCACATCTGCCCCTCCTCTCCAGCTGTGGAAGAGATAAACCCCTCAGTTTAATGTGGCAGTGTGCCTCTCCCCCCCCCCTTTTTTTTTTTTTTTGCTTCCCCTTTTTCTTTAGGTAGTCTCCCCTTTTTTCATACAGTTAGAAGAAGTTCCTGATGCACAGCTGGAAAGTAAGGCTTTGGCACGTGGGGGCAACAAGGCTTTTAATGTTACATGAAAACTGACAAAAATAATAGGGGCAAAACCCACCACTGGGGTGTGAGCACAGAGATCTGATCCAGGTGGAAGCTGTTTTCACTGTAACCAAAAAAGAGATGATGGGAAGATTAATGATGTTGACTGTAGCATCTGTTGACTGCATTAGCAGTCCAGTGGGATGCCTTTGCAATATAGTTTCAGAGTGGTAGCTTTAAATGTCATTTGGGGTTTCTGTTTTCATTTTTTCCTTGTAATTTTTTTCCATCCATTATATAATATTTATTGTAGAGCACACAACTGTCTCCTCTGTAGATAAAGTTTTCTCTCAAATGTTATTTCACTTAAATGAGAATAATCAAAAAAGAAATCATAACGAAATCACACCCTTGGGTACCACTCAATCACATTTCAGGTCTTGCACTATTACAAGCTGCTAATTTAAAGTTTCTTAATACAGAAACAGAGGAATATTTTTTGCTGATGGGAAACAATAGGAGAAAGGTATTTTTCTGTAAGATAAAATCTTTCAGGTCTTGCTTAAAGATTACAAACAGAAAATGTCTCTTTCCTATTCCTTTTTTCCTTAAGAAACTAATATGCTAGTATTTATAGGTAGATGTCTATGCACTAGTATTTCTAGATGGACAGTTATGGATGTTATTTAAAATGCCCGCTTTTCACAGGGCAGCCATCCTACCATTCTGTTATTACTGATAAATATTCAGTAATAAATACCTCATTCTAGCACAGCTTCTCAGGTACACAGTGCAAAGAATCATTGAACTCCATCATGAGTCCTTTCACCCACAGCTGTAGTATAAGCTGTCCAGTTTTTTGATTCTTTTTTTATCCTTGAAGGTCTGTACTGCAATATTTGGTACTATAGAAATTAAGAATTTCAATTACAGCAAGCATCTCTTTTTCTTTGTTGCACCATGATGCTGTGATACACTGGAAGGGCAAAACAGAGGGTCTGAAATGCTGGTGGGGTGGGAATCAAGCTGTTCAATGACAGGCAAAAGCTCTATATTTGACTAGTTCTGACCATTCCTGTATATAAGAGTATTTTTGATATATGTAAACCAGACATGGTTACTCTGCAATATGTTTAATTTTCTCTGATGAATTTGATTTGGAAGATATCAACAGCACAGGTGGGTGGATTGATGCAGGAGGAATTTTGTTTGATTGCCCTGACTGAAAGAAAACAATGGTAAGGAAGGCACAAGCAGCTCTTAAATTAAGGTACCCTTGTGCTCTGTAGCATGTCTTTGTGTATACTTAAGCACAAATGGCCCTAGTCTGAATTTCATATTTGGGCTATATATAATAGTCTATAGTCACTTGGAACAAATAATAAACTCATACATGCAAGTTATCACCACGTCTCTTAGAACAGACCTTATGCGACTGTCCTCAGACACTGTTCCCTTTGCTGCACTAACAAACTAAGAAGTAACTCACGTTTGCAGAGAAGAGTCAGGGATATGGGGGATTATACTGCAAAAAGAACAAAAGAAAGGGTGGTGGATTGGTTTGATTGCACTGCTGACTTGTGTGTTGTTTTGTTCTTTTGTTTCCATAAGGATGTACCCACTAAATTGGTGGCCAAAGCTGTTCCTTTGCCTATGACAGTCCGTGGGCACTGGTTCTTGAGCCCAAGAACAGAGTACACAGTAGCAGTGCAGACAGCATCCAAGCAAGTGGATGGTGACTACGTCGTTTCTGAGTGGAGTGAAATCATCGAGTTCTGCACAGCAGGTGAGATTGCTGAGGAAATGTTCCACAGGACGTGTGCAATTAATGCAGGCTCTGCGGGGGTTGGCCATCTACCAGTGCTGCCTAAGCTGGGAGAGTTTAATTGTCACACCTGGAAATGGGAATTCTAACTTTAGGCTTTGTATGTGCTGAGGTTTGGTGTGTTAATCAACTGACATCAGTCAGGGAGGGCAGTTCTCAGCTCCTCTGCAGTCCCAAATACGGGGAAATCAGCTCTAACACAGGAAATCCTGAACTGAAAGTTGCTGTAGGCTTGCAAAGTCCTTGTGAGGGGAAGAGTGAGAAGAATCACACATGTGTGTTCCTGCCATTTCTTTGTTTCCACTGTTGGAAACTGGGAGGCATAATGTGATGTGTTACCAAGACTGTGTTCCTAGTTTTAGATCTGCATGCCTCTGTAGCTTTAGAGGAGAGTTGTGATTTTTCCTGCCGCGTATACTACCAGTTTATCTTTCCTTTCCAGATTATTCAAAAGTTCACCTAACACAGCTATTGGAAAAAGCTGAAGTGATTGCAGGCCGAATGCTTAAACTGTCTGTTTTTTATCGGAATCAGCACAAAGAATACTTTGATTATATCAGGTAAGAAAGCAAACATATGCAAAATCGTTTGGCAAATTAAGGGAGTAATGAAAATAAGTAAATGGAGACAGCTGTGCTAGAGCAGAATGTCTCTGTGCTTTATAGCCTCTTCAGAAGAAGGTAAAGAATAAAATATAACTAATTTCTTTCACCTTGCTTAACTCAGCACTTCCATTAGGCAATAAAAGTCTGTGTTTTGAGGCAGAAACTGGGATACTTGCAGGGTTTTCAGCCTGCTTAAAGTGTCTGTTATCATAACAGAAGGTTTAGTAGCCAAATATTTCTATTGTACTAAAAAATTGAGGGAGAGTAGGAATGTACAATTGTGTGCGTGGGGTTTTGCCTGCATGTAAGAGTTCTATCTCAAATATTTACTCTCTCTCCACTATAACCGTGCCATCCATGTTCAAAGGTAGTAAATATGGGCTTTGTAATCTGTGTGTTAACTTATAGATCATGTGTGGAGGGAGAGGGGATGATGTTTAGACAGGTATTGATGCCATGCTTCATCTGGAATTAATAAGTGGGATAGCTGGAGGTAGGTTCCCTGTCCCTGTGGGGACCCAGCTGTGCCCTGGCACACAAGAGAAAAGCAGAGTTTGTGATAGGAGGAGTCAAAGCTCATGTGCTGACTGAGCAGAAGCAGCCACCACCATTAGAAGAACATGGATGAGAGGTAGGCGGTGTCACAAGGGTGGCAGCACTGACTGTGCCTCTTGAATGTGCACTGGGAGTTGGGGCTCCTGCAGCACCACATAATTCCAGTTTTATGAGAGTGTCACGCTAGTACCTGTCTAGAATGGAAAGCTTTTTAAACTGGTGAGGGAAGAAATTACTCAAGGCAATGCAGCTTCAAAGAACTGATTCCACCACCTTTGTAGTTAGGAGTCTCTGATTGATTCCAAGAGTATATTGTGTATGATAGAGCATGGGCTTGCTCCTCCCCTTCTGTGTTTTGAAGGGATTATTTTATTGTACGTAGTGACAAAGCTGCAAAACTCAGTGGAGGTAGAGAATTAATTGTGATTGTTGAGGGTCTTTGAGTACATCAATCTCTGAAGGGAAATGCCTGTGGTGGTTCTGATTGTCATGTTGTTTTGTTCTCAGCAATGTAATCATAGTGCATCTGCTTTTGTGTTCATTAGGGTTGAAAATTGCCACTGAGGTGCCTTATTAGCTGTGGGCTTGGTCTTGTTCTGCCAAATGTGACACTGATTGCACTGTATCTTTCCCCCTCCCTCCTGTTAAGCTCTTTCTTGGTTCTACACAATTAGAGACGAGCTGGACTCAATGATCCACGTGGGTCCCTTCCAACTCAGAATATTCTGTGATTCTGTGAGTTTTTCTCTGTTATTGAGTTAGAGACAAAAAGCTGTGTTTTATCAGGTCAGTGAGAAGCTACAATACCTGTAACTGCCTGATGGTTGCCTTTTTTGCTCTGAAACAGGTTAAAATGGACACAAGGGCTAGTCCTTCCACCATCCACCTTTCTGCATATTATGTTAAAAACCCTAACATTTCCATTTAGGGAAAATTCTTTGTTGTATCATGCCTTCCAATGGCCTCTGTGGTGTCAGCACTAGTAAACAAGCTTGGAAAAGCGCTAGTAGCATTGGCAATCTGTTCCCAGTGCTAAAGCAGCAGCCCCTAAATGTGGGGGAGCTCATAAGTGGCGTTCCTGTTGCTGCTGCTCACCTCGACTGCGAGAGCCACGAAGCAGTTCCCATCCGCTGAAAGGGTGACCTATAATTAGTGTAATTGGCCACTGGATGTCAGTATGTTGCCACGGAAATGGAATGCCAGCGAATAAAGCCTTACCTTTCAAGTTGCAGAGGTTTCAGGTGGTTATCTAAGCTGATTCGAGTTGTTTTGGTTTTTTTCTCCTTAGTAATCATTTCAGTCATAGACTGCTGATTATACCCCCCAGCCCAATCAATGTCCTGTGAAATAGGGCTTGAAAAACAACTAAGTAGTGTTTGAGATAAGTTTCAACTGTTTTCTAGGCCATTCAGAGTCAAATGTGCTGCTGACAACATTAGAACTAATGAAAAAAAAAGAAAAAATTAAAAACCAGCTGGATAAATTACTGAGTTGACTTAGAGCTATTTTGTATGTGTACACTGAATTGATTTGCTTTGATTGCTAGCTCTGACATCAACCAAGTAAAACCTTCTCCCACACAGCACCATTTTACCTGTTGCAAGTTAAAAGCAGGGAGAGAACAGTCCTTCTTGGCTAGTTTCCCTTCTGGAAAAAAAGAAAAGTAAAAGCAAAGCAAGAAGGCTATGACTGTCCAGCCCCACAGACTGGATAAAGGCAATTTTCTAAGGGTGCAGGGCAAATATGTTTTGCAAGACTTAAAAAGGGGGATGTTTCCCTATCAGGTGGTTGCAGGTGCAGAGAGAGCCAAAGCCCTCACTGGGGCACTTCCATAGAGGTGTGCACTACAAGTTCTGAGGAATGCCCTGCTGTACATCAAATCTCAGGTGCTAAGGAGGATTAGATGGGGTGTTTTGGAATGTTTTCCTAAATTTAGCAGCCTCATGCTGCTGAGTGTAATTTGGGATTTGTAGATTTAAAAATTGACTTGTACCTTGTATGTTTCTTTTCACTGAAATGAAACTGAGCTCAGTTTGGGGAAAAAACGTTAGTCTTGTACACTTTCTTCCCCCAAGGACCACTGACTGCAGAAGCTGGATGACAACCAATGTGGAAAACTAACTAAATTGCCTGATACTCTGTGCCCCGCTCTGTTCTGATTAGACAAATTAGACTTGAAATTATCATTTTGGGGGAAAATAGACTATGGCAGACAGCACATTCCCTACTATACTAAAAATGCACCTTTAACAAACACTATATACAGCATATGGAAACTGACTTGCAATATTCAACATGTGTTTATTGTTAGAAGTGTAGTAGAAGACTGAACAAATCAGCTAATTAAAGGTATTGGTAGTTTGGGGACTTTTTGTGCTGTTTTCTGCCTGCATACAATACCTACACAGCTCACAGAGAAGCTAGACTGAAAAAGCAGACTTTCCCCTAGAGCAGGAGTTACTGTAGCTCTTCTCAAATCTGATGTAACTTGATTTTCTTAGTCCTAAGATCATGACACTAACTACATTTTCAGTTTAACAGTTTTCCTTTGTGTCCTGTCAGTCCTGTTTCCAAACAGCATGATACCCTAACTTTCCACTTTTATTTTACCCTGTATTACAAGATAACCAATCCCAGTCATTCATTTGTAGAGAGCACCATGGGAATGCTATGCAGCCCTCTGTTAAGGATAACAGTGGCAGCCATGGCTCTCCAATCAGTGGGAAGCTGGAAGGCATCTTCTTTAGCTGCAACACTGAGTTTAACACTGGGAAGCCTCCACAAGATTCACCATATGGAAGATACAGGTATGAGATTGCAGCTGAAAAACTCTTCAACCCAAATACTAACTTGTACTTTGGAGACTTCTACTGCATGTACACAGCCTACCACTACGTCATCCTCGTGATCGCCCCTGTGGGCTCACCGGGAGATGAGTTCTGTAAGCAGCGCCTTCCTCAGCTAAATATAAAAGATAATAAATTTCTGACCTGCGCTGAAGAAGATGGTGTCCTGGTTTACCATCATGCCCAGGATGTTATTTTGGAAGTCATTTACACTGATCCTGTGGATCTCTCCCTCGGCACAGTTGCAGAAATTACTGGTCACCAACTAATGAGCTTGTCTACTGCAAACGCAAAGAAAGATCCCAGCTGCAAGACCTGCAATATCAGTGTTGGACGTTAAGACTTCCCTCATTCCTTAGGAGCCTTCCAGCCTCTGTTGCCCGTTTCCATAGTCAGACCTTTCTGTCAGAAGCATGCACATGCCGCTGTCACCAAAAGCAAACACGAGTCTTCAAAACCTCCAATAGCCTTCTTAGTATTTCTTCTCTCCCTCTTTCCCTTCTGTTCCCCCGATGCTTTAAATGATTAGAAGTCCTGGGTTTCTTTCTGGCAACCATTTATATCTAGATGCTGCAAAAATTGTTTTCTGTTTCTTGCCAAACATAACAAAATCCTATATAAACTGCTTAGCAAAATAAAAATAACAGCTTATAAATGGTGTTTAAATATGCATTCATTTTAACTACTGAGCAAGTACTGGGATAACTCCAAACAGCATGAAAGGTTGTAATTGCAGCATGATTTGAATTTCAGAGCCTAGAGATGTCAGCACTTCCAACGTGTTGTTTGACAGTGTTATTTATGTTATTTATATTAGCTAACTGAAAACAGAAACTGTGTCTTGACATAAATATAATAGAAAAATATTTTATTTGTACTGTTGTATAAAATATTATACAATCATATAGAATATATAGATTACATTTTAATATCAATTGTATACATATGTCATTAAATCATTTTTCCCTTATCAAAGGTGTAGTTTGTAAACTTCAAATAGCTCTGTATCTGTTCCTGTTGCTCTAGATGACTTTAATTAAAACAGATTTATGAAGACCATTTCTGATTCATAAAAGTTAAGTTATAAATAATTAAGTCAGTACACTGAAACAACAAATGTCTGTGAAATAAAAAATTCCTTTTTTAGTGTTCATATTTTTTCCTCCAAACTACTTGAAGATGTGTACATCTTCCAAATCGTGCCATTACATACAAGATAAATACAAACATGGTTGGTACATAATAGGCTTTATAAAATCAAAATCTTCTTACCAAGATAAAAAACAGGTTGCTTATACTATGTGGTTAATACAAAATGACAGTTAAAGCAAAACAGTGAACATGATTCAATTCACTCAAGTCTCTTTTTCTTTCTGTAATTAACTCTTCCCTCCTTTCTGTCTGGACTAGGTATTTCCCAGAAACCCTGCTTTTCATTTCCAGTACAAAACCTGCTGATAATCCTTCTGTTAACAGTCCACTTTTCACACCAACGGTCTATCTCAAGTAGTGACAAATTCTCCTTAATATTACAAAGTGTGGTGCTCTGAAAGTTAAGAAAGATGCGTAATTCCAATGGAAAAATAACTTTTCATAATCTTATTTTCAGTAAACAAGAAGTCTAGCTGTCCTCATCAGATAACCGTGACACTCACTTATATACCATGAACTTTATCTATCCAAAATATCTTAGCATAATGCAATAATCTAGTCCTGTTTTAATATATATATATGTGGCAATTTATAACACAAGAAGTACTTCAACATTTTACAAAGTGCATGCGTCTAAACAAGCTTTGGTAGTCAGAAAAGCGGATGTTATAGCATCAGGCAAAACAAAGTGCAAACTTTAAATACAGAAACCAAAATTAGCACAGTTGATCTATTTACTGAGTCTTAAGTTCTGTGAGCCAGGTGCTGTGAACTAGTGAAAAGGACAGCAGCCAGTACATTTGTTCTCTCTCTCTTCCCAGTAACCTGTATATATTCCATTTTGCCAAGCACTTTCTCTCATCCCTGAAAAACCAATTGTTCCATTTGGCCATCATATTCTGCCCTATTTTTTTTCCATACACATGATCACTTTGCTTTTCTCCTGGCACTGGTTCTTTCTATGCACCTTTCTTTGAAGCTACTGGAACTGAATGGCCAACCCTGATTTGAAAGTCAGAGTATGTTCTGAGTTTTATCTTCATTCATTTTAATTCATTTTATTTAATCTAGTGAGTCAGCACATTGAGAGACAACATTAATCACTATAGTGCATGTCAGTCCTGGAAACAAACGTGTGGCACGTTATCATGTACTAAAAACCTGGAGAGCATTTCCTCACACTTTTAGAGCAGGTCAAACTGAGAATCTATAATATTTCAGTGTCCTTTTAATTTCTTAACATCCTCACAGTGCACTTCAAGGCTTTTTCAAAAGGAAAAATATAACTATAGTCCACTCACCCGTGCTTAATATTCTTGCATATTGCTGTCCTTTCTCATCCCAGCTATTACAATTGGTAAAGTGCATCAAAAATCTCAGTGTGTCAAATAATTGTGCAGTAGACCAAGACCTGTAAAATTACTTTGTCTTTTTCATTTTTTGTTTGCTTGTTGGGTTTTTTTTGCTAGAAAACAACATCATAGCATTGCATTCACTTCAAATTGTTTTAGAAATATCATGCTTACTGATGAGAACCTCCAGGAGCCTGATCTTGGCTTTTGTGTGCTTGTATTCGGAGTATTCCTCTGCCATTGGCACCCGATCTTCTTTTTGAGGACTCCTATGGAAAACAGGTAAAAGTACCATCACTTTTATGAGTAAGAGGAGAAACAGTCTTTAAAATTAATTTTGCAACAACTAATAGGCATTGGATTTTTTTTTTAACTAAATGTAAATGATTAAAATAATTTGACACAACCAAAAAGCTGTAATAGACAGAAATTAAATCATATTATTTAAAATACTGAATTCACATATGCCAGAAAATTTTCTTTTTTAACAACTGTGCAATAATCAGTTGATCCTCAAATATGCAGAGAAGTTATAACATAGGGCTTTGAAAACTGTTACCAATGTTATCAGTGCTCATATCCTCCACAGTTTTCAACAAAATGTTGAAATTTCAATGATGGGAAGAGGAAAAACAAGGAGTGAAAAGTAGCCACTCTTTAATTAGGGATGAAAGAAATAGTGGCTTCTGCTTTTAAAATTTGGCCTTTTAAAAATGGCCAAACTGCCACATGTAATTCCTGCAAACTAACATCCTCAGAGTCTTTTAGCAGCCTCCCTTCAGCTCAGGGAAGATCCTGTGCTGAGATGGGGGTTATACCCATTGTAGGCATGACCTGGAAAATCCCCAGATCCTGTGCTGAGATGGGGGTTATACCCATTGTAGGCATGACCTGGAAAATCCCAGATCCAGGGATAGCCATATCCGAAAGGAATTAAGTGGGGAGACAGATTGATATCTTCCAGAAAGACCGGACACCTCCATGGTATTTTCCACTCCCTAACTGCAGCATCTTTGGCCTGTTCACCCCAGTGTGCCCACCCTGGCAGAAAAACACCCCGCACAGGACCCAAAGGGGAAAGGAGAGGGCTTTTGCTGAGCTGGTGAGTTACCTTCCTGTCTGTTTGTAGAATTGCTCCTCAAACTCTCTCAGAGCTTTGCGAAGCCTTTTCTTATCAGCTCTTGTTTCTCTGAGATGTTCAAGTAGAACGGGCCTGTTAAACAGAGACAAGACCATGAGACCCCCTTGGGCTGGGAACTGTAAAAGTCACAGTTTTGGGTAACAAGGAGCCTGCTGTGCTGGGTCATGGCAGGCACTGAGCTCAGGGCCCCCAGACATTCCCACTGCACCTCTCCAGCGATACACAGCTGGGCTCCTCTCCTTTTATTAGCACTCTCATCCCTCTAATGAAGAGGGCAAATACTCTGCGGTCAGCATGGGGGGAAAAGCATTTAGGACTGAGTGTTGTTAGTGGCCTTAATTCTCTGTGGAATTAATGGAGTTGACAGGGCTCAACTTCTCACAGGAGGAAACACATCTCTGTAACTGAATTAAAATCAACGTCCAAGCCCTGCTCCTGTTTGCAGCTGTTACCACTTATTACTGTGATGCAATGGAAATGCCAGTGGCTCCCACAAGCATCCTTGTTGAAGGCCATGTTTTAGCTAGTTTTCAGAGAAGAAGGTTTTTAAGCAGAGAAAGACTCCTGTGATGGCATTTGCACCTGGTAGTTATTGGGGGGTTGCATAATAACAAAATGCACAGAAATATCTTCCCCGCATTTGTGAGCAAACTGTTCCCCACTTAGTTGATTAACACAGAAATCCAAGTAATTTTTAGGTACTCTCAATTTTGGTAGAACCTAGTTAGCTTCACCAAACAAATCTAAGAACTCCCAATCAAAACACAAGAAAAAGATACCATCCTCTAAGCTAGGAGAACATATCTGCAAGGCATAGTCTTCAATAAGTTTCTGGACTGAGCAATAACAGCACACGTGCATGTTGAGATTGGCTATCTCATGCAACCTGAAATTCTTAACTACAAATCATGAGCAAGGCTTTATTTTTGTTTTATAATGGAAGGCGGTGGTAAGTTTTCAGGGCAGCCAGACATTAATAACTAGGCTTAGGCAAGGAAAAAATTGATTTTACGTGCATTCAGTGGCCTCCCATGTGACCAGTTCACACAGCTCCTGGTTGCTGTTTGGATGCCTCATGGCACTGGCATTTCTACATCATTCACACACTGAGTCCCAGTATACACACAGAGGATAAGACTATCCTCCAGTTTTATGACAACTTTGTAAGAAGTAGTTAGATAGCAAAAAATTTTGCAGCAATTAAAGGTAGGTCTGCATATCTCTCCTATGCCATTATGTCATACCTACCACTCTGTATACCATTGTTTCTCCTATCTGCTTACATTCCTTTACCTTGCTCTTCCTGGACATGGCACAAAGTTGTTTGAATAGCTCTAACCACAGATATGCTGCCCAAACAACAAACCTCCTCTGCCTCTTCTCTCCCACAAGAAAATGCTGAATCACTCCTTTGGTATAGAATGTTCCTATGCAACACATAAGACTAATTTCAATTACAAAGTCTACATGAAACATTTTAAAACATTCAGGGGAAAAAAGAGTGAACTTACATTGTTGCCTCGTGTAAATTGGACATGGACAGGGCTGTTTGCCTGTAAACTTTCTTTTCATCCAGAGGTGAGATGTGTGCAGGCTCACTCTCCTCCTGAGAGTAACACAGGTGCTCTTCAACTGGGAAGCAAGACATTGGACCGGATGATAACTCATGGCTGCTTTGAGAGTGGTCCTCATCTGAGTCTTCCTCCTCCTGCTTGTGAAACATGAAACATTATTAAGCAAATTGTTTAAATTAGAACAGTAACAGTTCATAGGATGACAACCAAATGGATTAGGATCTAACTTCCTGGATGTATTAATTGAGATAGGTTACATATCTTGAAAGCTTTACCTAGGTCTACCCAAGATTGCTCATGAAAGCACTTGTGGGGTCACCGGGTAACTGTGTAGTATTGCCCACCATGAGTATAAAGGGCAAAAATGGGCCCTGTTTCTGAGTATCCCCAACCAGAAGTTTATTTCTGTTTACTCAAAAGCCCCTATATGTAGCAAAGTCTTAACCAACATTCTGTATTTATTCCCACAGCACAGTCTGGCTGGAACTTGTACTTCTCTTTTATACCAACTACTGTGTGCATTGTGTCCAGAAATTCTGACTGCAACAAGATTTGGAGGGGGATTCCACAGTTTTATGGCCATGAATGTTACCTATCAAAATAGATTGATACTGCTGTCTTCCTCATGTTCCTCCATCCTCAGAAGAAAAGTTGAAAAGTTGAGCTATTGAAACTGAGACTTAAACATATAAACTCCATGGGGCAACGCTCCTATGAAGTAACACGAGGGGCAATTTCAATTGAATTATTTAATAAAATGCCCATCTACAAGGCTTTACTCTGGCATTATTCAAAGAAATTTAAGCTCCACTGTTGTCTAACAAGACAATATTTTTTTTAATTGACTTAGCCCCCCCCAGTTACTATTAGATTAGTATTTTTGAACAACATGCTAAGTAACTTCCAAGTACCCAGATTTCCTCTATCTTTACTCCCCAAGCTACCAGTACTGTTACATTACACTGATATATTAATAAAGTACTACCAGTGGTATTTATGTGCTACATGATTGATAAAAGCTTTGTCAATAAAATACAGAAGCAAGATACAGTGACAGCAGAGTGCTTCATGGAAAGAGAGAGGTTGCCCTCTGTGTTGCAGGTGTTAGCTATGATGCAAAACTGATGCCAGCCTTTGACCTCTTAGCCAGCCGACTGCAGTGCTGCCACACCTCTGACATGCCTAGATGTTGGATTTTACAGACCATTTGCTCTGTTTGAAATATCAACACCCTCTATTAACCAATGAGTAGATTTTTTGAATATGCTGCCCTAATGGACATACAGGTACAAATCAAACACAGAATTTCATATGTTTTCTCAACAAAGAATATGAATTCTTTCCAACTTACAATTGTTGTGATCAAAGATGGAGCTGCAAGAAGTTTCTTGATAATTCGGTATCTGTCATAGAGAGGCTTCATGAGACTCTTTTCTTGTTTGGTGACCTAAAGAGAAATCATGGCAAAATACAGTCCTTCAAAATTAAAAGTAAAATGTACATAAAAAAGATTCTCATTTGCTCCTGTAAAGCTGAAAAAGCTATTAGAAAAATATGACCAGATGTGTATTTTGCTCCCATAGATATTCTGTGGGAACTGTAATTTAATCCATCAAATTTCTAAAAAGGAAGTTGGCAAGCTATTTTATAATGGAGAATACCCAATGTGGTTTCCTCACTTTTTTGAACCACTTCCAGGCAAAGGGTAAATGACTCACTTTCTAAGGATACTGACAGAGCACTAAGAGTTAAGATATGGTACTACTGTGCCTTGCATTGGTATCTTCCTCACTCAGCTTTAGAGGCAAGAGGCTTCCTACAGGAGAATATGACAGGCTGATTGGGACAATACACTCATCGTGCCAGTGGGATGGAGAGCACCAGGAATACAGCTTTACAGCCTCCACATGGAGCTGGCTCCATGCAGGATTGCTGTGTGCATTCCTCACTGGAACTGCCTTCCACAATCAGGATTAACTGCCTTTTCATTTAGTTTGCTCTTGGTCTTTTATGAGCACTGGGAGCATTGATTTGGAAGGGAATGTGATTTAAAATCAGGTGATACAAATTTGATCCAGCCACAAATGTTCACAAATACTGAAATAAACCTTATGGAAACCAACTGTGCAGTAGGATGACTTACTGTACTAGGGTAAAAAAGCGAATTCCACAAGGAAAAGGGAAAAAAAAAAAAAAAGAAAAGAAAAAAAGAAAGACAAAATACTCCCCAACCAAGCAAACAACCTCCATCCTCCCCAGAAAAACATGTTCCTCAGTGATTACATGTCAAAACAGTCATTTGCAAGCTAGTTCACCATCAGTCTCTGCTCCTCAACTCCCATGCCTATCAACACTCTCTATGTACCATGTCACTGATTTTTGGTGCACTGAAGTTGAGTTCCACCCTCTCAGATGAGTGAACATACAGCAGATATAAAGAGACAGACTGGCTGACAGTACAGACAATAGTCCAGAGTTGCTCAGGAACAGCCTGGTCAGTAAGGGTGACATAGACAAACACAGGGTGACAATACCATGTACATTTGGCCGAGTACCTGGGGACCATTTCTAGAGGCACATTTCATGGCAAAACGTCAGGGCTTGCCTATCCCAGCAAGTCCACTTCTTTTCCCCAACCATCATGTCCCATCTGACTACAACACATACGAGTGGCTCCACAGAATGCCAAATGAGCCAGAATAGACGGGGTTTTTTTGTTTGAAATTTGGTTAGTACCCTCTCTCTCTGACGTTGTTCAGGTAAGTCTGGATGAAGATGGTTCTGAGCCAGACTATTTACCAGCAGGGCAATCATCATCCCCAGTGTGCTCTGCTGTGTTTCAAGGCTGGATTACAGAGGTGCTTCAACCTTGAGAAGAAGCACCCTCTCTGAACCCCACACTACAAAGCATACCCTATTACTCTCTTTTCTATCTTTGAATCAAGTTTCTTTTACCTCTATTTAGCACTAATAATTTCGTTTTTTGTTTTCCTTCTTAGGAAATATAATTTCTTCATACTCTCTTTGTATACTCTCTCCATCCCTCAGCTCTCATTCCAAGTCCAAAAAAGATGAACAAAAGTGGTTTTGTCCAAGATACAGAGCATTCAGATTCAGATCACAATGATTTTAACTGTTGACATATTTTTTGGCACATGCTGGTGCCACTCCCCTTTTCCTCTACCAACAATTAGTAGCCAGAAACAGAGACCGGCATAAGAATACAGACATAGATATCAAACAAATTCCTCAGATGTGTATTGACAGATTTTCTAATCATCATCTCATCAGTGGTGGAATGTTTTTTAGCTTGCACCTATATTCAGCAATAAAGTCCCTTGAAAGGATTTTAATTAATAGTTTTAAGTGCTGCTGTGTAGCAAAGGAAAAAACATGTGAAAAGTCATGTCATTTCATAGTTCATGTCTCAGAGGGTGCCCTATATAAAACCATTCTCAGCTGCTAAACATTCTAACCATAACATCCTAGCAGAGGCAAGGAAGCGTGAGCCAGGTCTGCTGCAGATATGTAATCTTCCAACTTCATCACCAAATCCTGCATTTTCCAATCACAAAGAGAGATACAAGACCAATAGAAGCTCTTTTTATTTTAGTTGAATTTCTAATTTATAAATCAAATTCATCAGTATCAGGCAATAACTTTTATATCTGAAAATTAGTTTTAAATAACTAAAATTAAGTTAATTGCGTAAAATTCATTTAAATATAAAGTATAAGTCCAAAAATATTTGTTAGAGAAGGTAGATAATTTTTAATGTACCTATCTTCCTGTGGCATACTTACAGGTTGTCCATGAATATTCTCAAAATATAGTAGACATTTCTGAAGTTTGATTTTTTTCCAAAGCCATTTGCTTTTTTGTCATATCCTATTTTAAAAAGTTATTTATATGGCTATGAGTCAGGATTTCATGATAAGGGTACAGGTACGTATCTGTTTAATAATCTCTTCTCTCTGGATAAACATTAAAAATTAACTCTGTTTCTGTCTGCACTGAGGTCAGCGAGGACTTGGCATTACCTTAGCAAGAACAGAGTCCAAAATTACATGACTGAATCTTTAAATTAATCCAAAGACATGTTATCCTCTCAAGGCCTAATGAAGAGGTGATGGGAGCTATGGAGATACTCCTGCTGATTGGAGTGGGCTTTCTGTCAGGCCTTTACCAGTGGAAAATACACTGTATTTACTTGGGTTGGCCAAAGTGGAGCCTTTGGCACCTGAACCTTGCTGTTAACTTCAGCAGGAGCAAAAACTTTTTTGTTTACTGCTCAAATGCAAAACCAGCACAGAGCCACTAACCAGAACTGCTAATCACATTTTGCCTAAAAGGTCCGCATGAGTTGATCACACCACAAATATCTGTCATGCTTGTTAAGAGATGAGCTGCTAACTAGAATGCAGTATTATAAATTAGCTATTGCTTTATTTATTGCTAGTTCTCAAATTAATACAAGGCTAATTCTTCCAAAAACTATTAAGCCCAGAGCAGCTGAATGGTTAGGAAGAAACTGGGGATGATCATTAATATTGATTTTACACACAAGAAATGGTCTCAAGGGGGCTTGGCATTTGAGTCTATTTCATTAGCTCATTTTATTAGCAATCTCAAGACAGGTTTATATTCAGCTAGGTTTGAAATGGCTGATAATTTCAAAATCAGAGGAGGCAGGTGCAATCACAAACTACAGAATTGTCTGAGACATCTTAGGACTGTAGGCTGCATACACCAGTGGAAAATTCAATGCTAATTAAATAAAACCACTGCTTCATAGCCAGGAAGATGATGAACTGAAGTGGGTCAATAAGGAAAAGACAGATTCATAAAGGGAACCAGTCCGAGAAAGGCCTTGGGGGACAGACTGCAAACATTCAAACTGAACATAAGGCAAAAGTTGTTTGTGGCATAAAAAGAAAGAAAAAGGAGACTTCACCTAAAGCTGAGGTAGTGGTTTGGTTTTCCTAACTTGGGAAAGAGTGCTTTATGCAGTTGACTTCCCTACTAGTCTGTACCCTGCATCCCTCACTGTTGGTTTTCCAGACAGAAAATACAAACTGAGGACAGAAGGACAGACAGTAGGACAGCAAGGGCTGTGCCTTCCTGGAGCCTCTCAAAGGTGGTGCTTTGTTTCCACACAGGCACAGAGTCTGGATTCCCAGGACCAAAGCCTGCCTCTTGGGGATGATGTGTGGTGGCTCATTGCAAAGCAGCATTTAACACCAAAGCATAAAGAAGGTGAACTATTACTTAAGTCACCAACTCCCTGCACAAGGATCTACTGGCACAAATAGTAACAGTGAGCATCCTTTGTGGGTTACTGAGCCATTCACAGCCAACCCCAATTTTCTCTAGACCTTCTCATTCCGTAACTTTACTTACAGGCTCTTTTGCAGGAAGGGTGTTTTGTTCTGGAAACCACATTCTGCTACTTTGTATTCTGATCATGTGGTTTGTGCTCTTTAGACCCTCAGGGATTTTACTCTGCACCTCTCTGAAGGACACACAATCTCTCGATTGTATTGCAGCAGGGCCTTAGAGGCTTTCCACAGTGGAACTTCAGGGGAGAACTTGGCAGGCTTTTACAGAAACACTGTCCTTGCCCAAAATAACCAAACATTGGAAAAAGAAACATTTAGCTGCTATTTACTATTAATCTGGCTCAGATTCTGGTACAGGATCGAAATCTTACACGCAAGATAAAACGTTGCACATAAAAGATATCTACAGTAACAGCAAAGTTGCATGCATCTGTAATTAAGGCTTTGATCTTTGCTGTAACCATTAGACAGCCTTGATTCATTTCACATCATCAGTGCTATAAGCCTTATTCTCCCCCAAAAGTCCAGGATGAGTCATAATCAAAATCCAATGTTTATTAATATTATACTTAGGGAGCTACTAAAATGTACAATTTTGAAATAGATGAATCTGGTTTCTTGTTATTCCTGCTCAAGACTCTGTTCCCCAGCAGTTTCATATAACTATTACCAAACACTTCTGCTAACACACAGTTCTGTCAATGCAAATTCTCTCCCCAAGAATAAAATAATATCTTTTAAAAAAAAGAATTGAAAATATTGACTTGTGCAAACATTTAATTTACATTATTGTATTCTCTGTGAGAGTATTTCAAGACAGCACTGCCACTGCATAGATTTAGGAGGTTGTCTTGGAAAATCAGAAGTCTAATAAATTGAAAAACTTAAAAATTGTAAGCTGGGACAGACACCCAGCTTACTCTTACAAGAGTTTTTTGCACAGGATTTCCTCACTGACATCTGTTTTGGTGTCATCTGATCTCACTCTTTGCCTAATAAAAATAATTTAATAACTGAAAATATTATCCTACAGTCTGCACTGTTGGGGTTTTAGGACTATATACAGAACACCAGGGTTTCATTGTCTTCTTCTGTTTTCTGGTTATGCAACACTTTTTCCATTGCAGGTTTAAAAAAAAAAAAAAAAGCATATAAAAAGAAACAATTAAAAAAATCAGTCATGTATATAGAGCTCAAGATCTCAGAAGCATGGCATTATTATGAATAGTTCTGGTTTTTATATAGCAACTAGTTGTTTAAGAACTAAGAATAGAAGCAAAACAAAACAAAAATTAAATATCTCTGCTGCATTCTCTCTGCTACTGAAATCCACCCAGAATAATTTCTTATTTCTCACATAGTTTAGCATTTAGTTCTCCACCCCTCCTTGTCCCCCTCATCTACTTTTTTATTCATCAGCCAGAGTCTAAATGCTACTGTCAACACTTAGATTTTAGGTACCTTTGAAGGCAGAATTAATTGTCTGGTTTGGCTGTATAGCATCAGGACAGCAACATCACTAGACAGCAAAAATAGCCTCCCTGCCCCCGAAAAATATTCTATTGGGCGGTATGTGTCACTTCAGGCAACCTTATAGTGTGCCAGGAACATGCAGGTGCAGTACAACTTTAAAATATGCACTAGTTTTAAACAAAAGTTGATTGCCCAGCCAAGCAATCATATCTCATGGAATGTTGCTCCTACATTTAGAAGAGTAACTGAGAATATGGAAGAGCAGAGACTGTATCAGCACA
Organism: Formicarius rufipectus; assembly: GCA_013399695.1. Lineage (NCBI taxonomy): Eukaryota > Metazoa > Chordata > Aves > Passeriformes > Formicariidae > Formicarius > Formicarius rufipectus. The sequence continues at coordinate 1,395,211 of VXAU01005259.1, read as the reverse complement.
AGTAAAGGTATAAGATCAGAAGGCAAAGTGGTCTGGATGGTTTTGCTCCCCACGTGACCTCAGCACATCAGCTGAGAAGAGGTTTTCAGCATTTTTCAGGTGAGAGGGGACCTTTATCATCAAAAGAATTTCAGGGAGATTTTTAGTCACACAGTTTCTGCAGGCTCAAGATAGGACTGCTTTTGCTGTCACCATCTTCAACACACCAGGATATGCTCTTCCTGCTCACACAGTCTCAAGTAGGCAGGTTCCAGCAGTGCCTCAAAAACAGCTCTACACAGACATCTCTGAGCAAAAAGCGCTTAGCTCTACTTGAAAAAGCCTTCTGCACCTCTTTGTCTGAGCAGCTCTTCTCAGAGAAGTCACTTCAGAAAACTGCACTGGAGCTCCCAATTTCCTAGAGAGAGGACACACTGCAGTGCCAGCTGACAGAGCATGCACACACCAGGGCACACCCTGAGACAGCTACGCACTAATACCTGCCTCAGGTGATAAAGTTCTGAAAGAAACAGCCGTGTTTGTTAAATACCTTAATAGTCTCAGGAAGGTTAAAGTGTTGTCTTTTCTCCTTTAGTCGTCTCAATACACTATCCATGGTTTCTTCCACGGAGGGAGCTGGTTCCACGCTCGTGGCCTCCTGTGTGCCAGCCTCTTTAGAGGTCCCGCTGCTTTCAGAATGATCATTTCTTTGTGGTGCTGCAGAGGTACAGGTTTGCTCTTCTGACATTCTGAGTTTCAGCTCTGAAAGGAAAATTACATGGCAAGTAAGTAGATTAGAAATATTTGCAAAGCAGTTTCCTCTGACACTACCAAAA